>CAUZXS010001394.1:5000-34781 GCA_963585895.1 Sepioteuthis lessoniana | reverse complement strand
AATCCATATATATATATTAGTTTTATATTTGTTTATTTAATAGCTTGGAAGCTTATCTTTTACCACAGGTTTCATGCCGTCTTATAACGACAATCATCGGGCGGAGAAAGAAAGAAAATTGAAAAAATCGAAAATTACTATCAAACGAATATTTACGTTGAGAATGTGTTTAGCACTGTGTGTGTGTGGGTTTTTTTTTTGTTTTGTGTGTGTGTGTGTGTGTGTGTGTGTGTGTGAGCCTTCAGTCTAAGTTGGGTGTTTCAGTTTGTAAGTTTGTATCCAGCATCCTAATTGTTTTGGTTCGAAACGGGCGTAAAACCTCCTAAATTATATTGAGTACGAACTTAGCTGATCCACGAACAAACCTTACAGATATCTATTCTCATATAAATGTATACAGTGCCCTGACAAAAAAAAAAAATAATACCTAAAAGATCAAGGCATTTTGTTTGGTGTGTTTATTTCATAACTTTTTAAAATCTTTGTTGAATATTTAATACCAGTAATGATAATATTTAACAGGAGGGAATAATCGAGTTCAAACTTTTCCCGTCTATTAGTCAGAAATTGAACGTAATAGTGTGACTGAATTTCGAACTCGCTTACAATAAGGCTGCAGTCCAGTATTTTAGCCCCAAGTCCAAAGTGATACCTTTCTGCTACTAGTAAAAGACGAAATGAGAAACGCATTTACAATTTTACAAATATACCGGTGATATCAACTTCTCCATGACAATTTTAGCACATGATACCCAAGATTTTTGTAAACATGTTTTTCTTAAAAAAAGTACGTGTTCTCTGGCATTTCTTCAAAGCATATATATATATATATATATATATATATATATATATATATATATATCATGCATCTCTCTCTCTATCTATCTGGGTGTGTACATAAATATTATTATATATGTGCGTGTGTGTGTTTACCAACACCTCCGCATGGGTAGGATGTTACACAAAGTCAATTTTTAGACAGAGTTTAACTGGTTTGAATTAAGAGTTTTCCTTTTCTTAAACAGGTTACCTAACCCAAGTTAAATAACCTTAAATGTGCTACAATTAACTCATTGTTGGAGTAATAATAATTCGGTTCTTACATTTGTCAAGGAAAGTTGTGCGATGTGAGATTAAATAAATTCTCGTCTAGGATTTGAAGTCATGTTACCGTATCCATTTCCTGAGCCGATAGCCATGACACTAATGGCATACATATAAAGATAATGATAATATAGTAGATTTAGTAGTCGGAGTTGTAACTAATCATCATCATCATGTCGTGTCGCAGGCACGGAAATCCCCGACCCTCTCTCGCCACTTCTCCCTATCGTTCATCGCCTCTGGCACGTCTTTAGGGCTACATCCCGTATCCTCACGTAGCTTCTGTATGTATTTTCGAGCTGGTCATCCTGCTTTTGACCAGCTATATGTGGGGGTCCATAAGAGTACATCACTTATGAGGTCGTCCCTGTTTCTCCTGTGTGTCTGGTTCGTCTAGCTTGGATAGTTTTCATGATGGGAGGTAGGTGGCCGTATAGTTGGTGCCTTGTGGGGTGTTGCTGCCAGGACTTGTTCAGTATTGCTCGCAGCATTCTTGTGTAATTGCCGTCTATCTTGTTTTCCAGCCGTTTAGTTAGCGTCCAAGTAGTGCATTCATACAACAGTGTCGATACGACCGCTGCCTGGAAGAAACTGCGTTTAATTTTATCGGTCTGGTCTGATTTCCATATGATCGATACACTATCGATAGCTGTTCATGCCTTCGTTAGCCACGTGTCGATGTCCTTTTCGTTTGAGAAGACGCTGCTTCCTACGTACGTGAATTTGGCTACTAGTTTCAGAGAGGTTAGTGTGGAAAATATTCATGTAGCTGAATTGCCGAAGAAAAGACTGCAATCAAAAAGAACAACCCCCCACAGACACATAGAACACATACATACAAGAAAACAAGCAAGTATATATATATATATATATAGTAAAGACACGGGATGTAGCTTAGAACACCTACCGGGAGCGATGGATAGTTACATCACAACCTCAGGGTGTATATATATATATATGTGTGTGTGTGTGTGAGTGTGTGTGTGTGTGTGTGTGTGTGTGTGTGTGTGTGTGTGTGTGCGGTTCATTCAATAAATTCCTGACTTTTTTTTCTACAGGCATTTAAAATTCTCGTCGACACTTCAAAATTCACAGTGATATTGCTATACATCTTATGAGTTGACTAACCAATTTTCATGATTTCAGATTTAAATAAACAGCTACAGAAGGAATTTGAATACATCCTACTGAAGCCTGATTGCCACAGCTGGTGAATTTCAAAAATGCAATCTGAACGTGAAGCCACTTTAGAAGAACGATATGCAATAAAATTCTGCTTTAAACTTGGAAAAAATGCCACAGAAACGTATGGGATGCTTCAGATTGCTTTTGAACCATCTTCCATGAATCGAGCATCAGTTTTTGAGTTTTTAAGAGATTCAAGGAAGGCAGGCAGTCTGTGAGGTATGATAAGAGGTGTAGGAGGAGTAAGGAAGTCAATAGACCAGAGTTGATTGGCCAAAGGGATAGGGTTAGGGTTTCTATGTTGAGGTTTTAAGGGAGTTTAGGAAGAGGTTCCTTCGGAAGAGGCCATCACTATTCTAATCTAGTCAGTGACATTTGCACTAGAACAATGCATCAGTTCACAACTCCATCCTTGTCACAGACTATTTGACCAAGATGGGCACCAAGACAGTTCCTCAAGCTCCCTATCGTCGAGACATTTCTCCCTGTGACTTTTGGTTATTCCCTAAGCTCAGAGGCTGACGTTATTAGACAAATGAGGAGATGAAAGAGGCTGTGACGAAGGTTATTGACACGCTCACACAAGAGGACTTCCATGGGGCGTTCCAGAAGTTGTTGATACAGTACAACAAGTGCATTGCATCCGGAGGAGATTACTTTGAAGGGGACTAGAGTTCCATGTGTGTATTATCAATAAAAGTGCTTATACGAAAATGTCTGGAAACTTATTTCATGATCCTCGTATATATATATATATATATATATATATATATTATGCTCATGAATAAGTTTATTTTGGTATAAAACTGGTAGTTTTCTTTTACAGCTAGCATACAAATAATTTACACTGACCAATAATTTTTTACTTTTTGAATATTGTCTAGATTTCTGCAACTGATTTAGGGTATTTTCGCTCTGCTGGTTCAGGAAATAGCATGTTTCTCTCTCTCAGCTTAGATTTTTGTGTAACATTTATTTGAAAAAAAAATCAGATATTGTGAAAAAATCTACTAAATTTTGTGGTATTTTCAGCTGAAATTTGTCAACATATATCATCGTAAATATGTTTTTAAGAGAAAATATGTTTTGCCAACAACATATATTGATTACCTGATTGGAAAATCGATTACTGTAAACTGAATAGTGGGCATTGATAAAGATAAGTACACGTAAATTGCCTGTTGCTTCACCATTGGGCAAACTTCAGGGCTTGAAATTATGTTTCTTCGAACTCCTGGAATGCTCAGTGGCAGGGAGGTCTGTCTTCAGATTCCAACACAAGTCAGCCATCATGACTGCGTCCCAGCGACACTGATACCTGGTCTCCATCTCTTTCAGGTCCTGATGGAATCTCTTCCCCTGCTCGTCACTGAATGAACCCAGGATATCTCTGGAAACTGGTCCATATGTGAGAATAGGTGGTGTATCTTGACGCTCATGTTGCAGCCCAGGTTTCTGAAAGCAGTCAGCATGTAGTTGAAAAGTTCTTCGTGTTATATAGTCATCTACAGCATCATGCAGCATCATAACGACACAATAATAGACAGACGCACGATGATAAAGACGCAGTTATAAACGACGCACACAGAAAGACGTAGGAAGACTTCATTATAAAATATTTTACCTCTCACTTTATTTTTAAGGTTTCGAAAAGGGTTACTCAAAGTTTGCGTGTGAGAGGGAGCTGGAGACCGAACATAACCGAAATATTTTGACCCCGAAGTTATGGCCGTGAGCGTTGTGTCTTTCTTGTTCTCCATGACTGCTCAACCGGAGCCCTGGATTTCCTTGCTACATCTCCTCTACCCCACTCCAACTATACTGCTTGTCCTCAACTCTACTCGCCTGTCTTTTTCTGTTCAATTCGTCGGCCTTATATTACCTTCAAACTCCCACGCGGTGATATGGACACGCCTCCACGCGTCAGCAACTTCTTCCGATATCTAGCGACCAGGGTTTGTCACTTCTGCTACCTTTAGAATGGCCTGTGTGATCGTCATCGAGCGGAAATAACTGTCATGCAGTTCAGAGGTCACTCTCTTCCGGTGCGTCAGTCTATGAGAGTATAATGGGATTTTTTTTACCTCGTCCCATTTATCTCTGTCCACCAGATGGTCGTTGATGACATTCCTTTCTTTGCAAGGAACCAATTCCTCCCGCAAAACCAGTCCGTTTCGTATTATGCTGAGCACGGTCCAAGTAATATTTTGCGGTTTTGTGATTTTAAACTGATCCCTTTTCGATATAATCACCCAGAACTATCGGACCTAAATACTTCTTGTTATTAAAATAATCATTTTCAATCAAGACAATTATTCGACATGGCATTTTACCCCACCATCTTCTTCTAAAAGGCTCCACACATGTGTACATGTGAACAAAAACATAAAAAAGGACAAGTAGCCATAGCTCAAAATCGGGGCGTAATTGAGCAAAACCAATATGATTTTTGGATTCAGTGCATAACATCTATTCTAAATCAGCTAAAATAACTGTTGTTGACCAGTGTTATAATTGTTCAGTGTTATACAATATGCAATACAATAAACTCAATATTATCATATAGTATTCTCAGATATTATCCATTGCAAATTCCTTCTCTATTTAAGCATTGAAACCCAACAAATATAAAACATTTCTACTGACATAAATAAGACAGGATCAATTTACTTAATTCAAAATCATTATGAGGAACCTTGTGACATGTTTTTAGGAATCTATCTAAGAGGGAGTTTGCTGCCCAAATCATGTATATATACATATATATATATATATATATATATATATATATATATATATATATATATTTGTGTGTGTGTGTGTGTGTGGTGTATGTGTGTGTGTGTGTGCGTGTGTATGCATGTGTGTGTGTGTGTGTGTGATTATACTTTAACCAACACAACTCTTTCAGGTATTGTAATAGCGGATACAGTTCTTGAAAGTCTTGCAATTTGGGCGTTTGATAGTAAAATGAGATATGAAACAGTTGAATTTTGTCACAGAATTTGCAAAGTAAAAGAGCTAAAGCGTTATCTAATATTATTTGCCAAAATTATTCTAAGGTCTTTAAAAATGGAATATTGTTCCTTAAAATAAAGTCTGACTGTAGACGACGGTCATTTGTCCAATATGATGGTTAACATTTATATAGCCGTGAACTATACGAATAGAAACGTTGATTAATGAATTATGACGGAAAATTTGTATGCTTCGAAAACTTGTCTTTGGTCAAATATGAAAAAAAAATACATTGATAAACACTAATAATTAAAAAGAAATAAAGTGCTTAAAATCTATTATCTTGAGAGAAATAAATATTTCTTATTTGCATGAAAAAAGGTTTCTTCTTGTATTTCACTTAGCATGTGCAATAGTATACTATCTAAAAAGAGCTCAGTCAATGCCCAGTATTTGTTCTTTGATAAAAAAATATCCTCATATTTTCTTAGAATTATTTCTTTTGATAACGCATCAGGAAAACTTCACACTAAAAAGATTATTTTCTGGCACGGAGAAGCTACTAAGAGTTGTTCGTAGAAATGTTTCCTATTTAAAAGATAAGGTGTGTCAGAAAATTGTTGATGGAAACTGTTGTCAAAAAACAATTTATTTCAATTCCAAACAACAAACTAAATATTTTTCCTCAAAGTAATTCCCCTCAAGTCTTAAGCATATTCCTACCGGTTTCTGCTACATTTCTAAGAACTGCTGAAAGAATCCTTCTGGGATGCCTCTCAGCACTGTTATTATGACATTCATGAATGCTTGCCCCCCTTCAAATTAAACATTTCAGGGATATATGTTGCTTGGAATATATATTTTGAGTAAGCCTAGACGTGAAGATTGGTTAGTTTGTTGGGTTTTATGGCATATCAACCGTTATAGTTTATTTAATGCCAAATCAATTTTTACATAAATTATCAGTCCTATTTCAAACAATTCCGTTTAGCATGAGTGCACAGTTTAATTGTCAAAAACATTTCTATTTCAAACTATTCAAGCAGCTATATATAACAATTCAATTTAGTGTAAGTACAGTTTCAGTGTCAAAAACAGTTCAATTTCAACTAATACAGTTTAGCATAAGTACGCAGTTTAAATGTAAGTACAGTTTAATTGTAAAAAAATATTTCTTTTTCGGGCAATTAAGTTTAGTCAAGCAGTTCTAATTCAGCTTATTCAGTTTAGTATAAGTACAGATTTTTTTAACACCCAGTCAAATGTAAAAACAGTTCTATGTTAAACAATTCAGTTTAGTGTAAATACAGTTCAATGTCAAAAAACAGTTCTATTTGAAATAATTCAGTTTAGCATAAGCACGCAGTTGAAATGTAAGTACGGTTTAATTGTGAAAAACATTTCTATTTTAAGCTACTCAGATTAATCAAATAATTCAGTTTAGCATAAGCATGTCGTTAGTTCTATTTAACCCATAGATAAGGCCCTATCAGGTGCTACTACGCTGGGCCAGGGTTGACCTGGGAGCAATTGCAATGAAGGGGTGCTCCGTATTCCCCAAGGGTCCAGCATTACTGAGACCTCACCATCAGACTGTTTAGTGTCATACCAGGACACTCATTGGGGGGTATTACACCTCTGCAGATGTGCAGTCAGTGTATTCTACTGCCCCAGCCGACTGGGCAAATGGGTGTGAAAAAAAAGATGAGTAAATACAACGGTCACAAAAAGCTAAGATATTTACTCACAAGATATAAACGTAAATGATAACTCAATAGACTTATCTTTTTTTCGCCTATTTCTCACACAACTCTCTTAGAAGCGTTTTTTTTTTTCAGACAAACCTCTTAAAATACTTTGTTTAAAGAGCCATTTTTCTCCGTTTCTATACGTGATATTAACGTGTACAATTTTCAGTCAAGAGAGGATGAAAAAAAAAAAACAATGCAAGTTGAATTCATATAAACATTATTATCAAAATTATAACCACTTTCATTTTCAAGGACGTCAGCCCCCGCCAAACAAAAAGAAAATATCAGTTACTCAAGAAAAGTGTTAATTCCATATTTTCCATCTTCACCGGGTTTAGACCTTACAGATTTCATTTTTTTTTCCAGTCACTCGAGGATTTCAGGATTTAAAAAACTTACAGTTGAAACTGAAAACAAATTTTCAACTTTTCTTAACGGAAAACACTAGATTTATTCAAATGTTGAATAAAAAAAAAGTTCCCGTTGGAATGCAGCCGTTAGAAATGAACGTCATTATATTTTTTAAAAATTCATTAACTTTTGATTTATTTCTTCTTTGGAAATAAATAAATAGTATCAAGGAGTATACTTTATCCAAGATAATTTGATTAATATTTAACGATAATTCCCTTGATATTTGATTATATTTTATCTGATTCGATTAAAAAAATTGTGATTACTTTTCGAACACTTAATGTATTCTTGTATTTACTAATAAATAAGATGTAAAAAGAAAGTAGAACTTGGACAAAACAACAATATATAATTACGTATATGAAGATGTAAATATTGATTTTACAAAGATATGCGAGAAAGATTTCCTCCTGTTTTTATGGGATTCATCTACATACAATGAAAGTAAGAAATTGTTACATATATATATTTAAACAGATGCTGAAAAAATCTCGATCCAACAAAGAAAGAAAAAGAAAGTTCTAAATTTAAACATCAGATACCAAGCTATAGACGCACTTATGATAATGACTTCGAGTCTAACCAATAAGGATAAACCTGTCGCTGAATCTCTAATTTGATTTAGTTGGAAGTCGGATAAATCCATACCCAGAGTTGAACGTTCCTAAATCTATTTGGACCAATTCTTAGCCTCGTTTTGGTATCTCCTACGGCGATATTGCTGCCTATCTGTATTGGTCACTGACCTTTTTTTTGGACAACGTCTATAGTGTTTAAAGGGAATAGTTGCTACATAGGCAAGTGGTTGTAATAAAATATTCCCTAAATTGAGTCGTAGAGAGTAAAAAATAATTTTCCGTCAATGATTATATTGTTTCGTTGACTAAAGGATAAGTTTCGAGTGAATTGTAAATTTTCTGCTAGTTGATTATATTCTTCAAAATTACATTTTGCACTATAGATAGGTACAGACAATTATCGAGTTTTATATATGACAATGAACTTTCAAAGTGTTATGACAATATCTTTGAAAATGTTAAATATTTTAGTCTTTTGAAGGGGTAATCATATTTAGTTGAAATATTGAAATGCGTTTCAATAATTCCCAGCGTACTTCTCTAGATTTTATGAACATTTTCTTACCCAATAACAATCGAGTATATTGAAGAAAAGGAAGGTTTTTTTGTGTGTTTCTTTCTACCTCAGTGCGCACTGATAGTAAGATAATTGTAAAAGGGAACCATAGAAAGAATTGTGATAATTAAATTAACGCCTTCTCCAAGTCGAGTTATCATTTAACCCTGTATGAAATTTAGACATTTACATAAGAAAAGAAAACGTAGTTTCTTTGATAGTTTTTAAGCACTATACATTCGGATATGCACGAAGATTAAATTAAAGCATTAATGACATTTAATGCTTCCATATACATCTTTTATCTCCCCATTTGAACCTTCAAAAGTTGGTGATAAACTCCATTGAATTCCAAAACCGTTTATTGAAGAAGAAAGAAGAAGAAAGGGAAACGGAAAAATTTAAACACAATGAATGTGTATGAAAAGTCCGTAATAATAAAGCTAAGTATAACAGAATGAACGGAAAAACAAACATAAAAAAGCAACAACCAACAAACAAACAAAACAATTAAATTAAGTATAAAGTGAAACACGAAGTGCATCAGATGTTTGTTTTTTTTGTTTGTACAGAATAAAAGAAAAATAAAGAAAAAAGAATCTAGTACGTGAAAATGAAACTACTCAAATTTCAAATGGAATATAATCGTTGGAAGAAGAAATAATAATAAAAATTGATACATATAGAGTTAAGAAAGAAGGAATATTATAAAGTATATATATATATATATATATATATATATATATATATATATATATATATATATATATATATATATATCAGGAGGGAAAGAGCGGTACCAATTGGTAACAGAATAAATTAGTCAATAATGTAAGAAGATAAAGAAATGAGAAATGCAATTTCTAAAAGGTATTAGCAGAGCACATTTTAAATAAAGAATTTTCCTAAAAAAATGAAAAAAAGACAATGAAATATTCAAAAAAAGTTAAAGCAACAAAAAAAATCATGGAATG
This sequence comes from Sepioteuthis lessoniana, assembly GCA_963585895.1. Taxonomy (NCBI): domain Eukaryota; kingdom Metazoa; phylum Mollusca; class Cephalopoda; order Myopsida; family Loliginidae; genus Sepioteuthis; species Sepioteuthis lessoniana. Next base: position 25,261 of record CAUZXS010001394.1, on the reverse strand, counting down.
TAAGCCTCTACTTATCTATAAGAAAATGTTTATATATATATATATATATATATATATATATATATATATATATATATATATATATATTTGTGTGTTTTTATATATATATATATATATATATATATATATATATATATATATATATATATATATATATATATATATAATGTGTGTATGGGGTTTTGTGTGTTATTGTGCGTTTAAATCGAGTAATGGACAAGCTATTTTACCAGTTCCTTTATCATCACTTATTTGATAGCAAATGATCTCTTTGTAAAAGATATATAAAAATATTTCAAAAAATCACAAAAATATCATTTCATATTTCTATCGATAACCTCCGATCGGAACCTGCCGGAAACAATAAAAAATAAATAACACAAAAGAAATATCTTCATTTGCCTTACCACTTTTGTTCATCGATATATATATATATATATATATATATATATATATATATGTGTGTGTGTGTGTGTGTGTGTGTGTGTGTGTGTGTGTGTGTGTGTGTGTGTGCCAAAAGTCAGGTTCAAGCATTTTGTTTTCTATTAAGTTCAAAGTTGACTTGATTTACAAAATCCTATTGACGTTATTTAGCAAGGTTAAAAAGAAAACCTGTGTATGTATATGCATCTTTGAGTACTGTAAAATGAAAGACAGAAATGAAATTATTTAAAAATCAAAAAGAAACACATTGTACCACGTGATGTGTGATTGTTTTAACAGCTGCATTTTTAAGAAAGCATTTTATGACACAATATTGTCAGAAACAAGTAGACTTCAGTACGCAGGTCGGTAAACTATTCATAATTACTGTTTTCTGAAAAGAAAGAGAAGAAGAATATAAAAACACCCAATTTTTGCGTTTTTTTTTTTACACGAAGGATAAAAAAGATATAATGTACAGACACCATTCACACGAACTGCCTCTTAATTCTGTGCATCCATATTTATCCAACCCCTCCGCTCGAGCAAGATATGACACAAGGTTATTTTTAAGTGGAGTTTAGCAGGTTTGAATTCAGAGTTTTCCCCTCGTAGACTAGTTGTCTCACCAAGGTTGAAGAACCCATTCTGCCCTACTAATTACCCATAGCTGGAGCGAGAATAATTGGATTCATACCTTTCCCAGGGTTTTTAGTGCTATGTGAAATACAATCAGCCTCATCCAATTTCATTATGTGTACATATATCCTTTTTTTTATCAGAGAATTCTTATGAATGTTCCATGAGTCTTTGAACGGTAAAGCACTAAAGGTCATATTTTACAGCTAAAAATATCCTGCAGATTTTTTTAGGGCTAATACATTTATCATACAACTGGAGAAGACTGCCATTGTGTTTGCACAACTGATAACCCTGTACGCACGTGAATAATAGGGTATGGCATTGCCGCGCATGATAGTGGGCCGAGATAGCAGTGGTAGTCATGAAAATTATGAAGGGCGACGCTTTTGGTTATTTTCCCTTTGTATACATTGCAAGTAAAGGTTGCATTCCAGTATGACAAAATGTAACTGTTATCTTATATCACCCGAGACTGGAATTTACAAAGAAAACTAAAAAGTTGCCTGCAAAAATAGATTCCCAAAACAATAAGACATGTAAAGAAATGAAAAAAAAAAAAAAAATACATAGCCCCGGTACTCAACAAAATCGTCTTATTGTAATGTTGTATTAAAAAAAACACGAATAAAATAAGGCAAAATAAGATGAATTAATTGTTTCGTTCATTTGACTTCTTCAGACGATACCTTTAAAAACTGGCACGCTTTCCATCTCAATTTTATTTTCCTTCTCTCTCTCTCTCTCTCTCTCTCTCTCTCTCTCTCTCTCTCTATCTATCTATCTATCTATCAATCTATCTATCTATCCCTCTCTCTTTCTCTTAACACACATACACACACACACACACAATTTTTTTTTCTTTATGTAAAAGAATACATTTTTTTCTTGTATAAGAAACGAGAAAAAACGATGTGAAAAAAACAATGGTTGCAATAAATCCTTTGGAATTAAAAGCGACCCAACTTCGGAAAATAACCACCACATATAAACTAATATAATTCGCCTCCACAATACCTTTGACAACTGATACTGGCTGTCACATATTATATATATATATATATATATATATATATATACACGAGTATCATTAAATAAGTTTCCAGACTTTTTCGTATGGGCACTTTTATAGTATTTTGATTGTACACACATGAAACTTTAGTCCTCTTCGAAGTAATCTCCTCCAGCTGCAATGCACTTGTACCGTTCCAACAACTTCTGGAACGCCACATGAAAGTCTTGTGTGAGCGTGTCAAAGACCTTAACCACAGCCTCTTTCATCTCCTCAATTGTCTTAAAACGACAGCCTCTGAGCTTAGGGAATAACACAAAGTAACAGGGAGCAAGGTCTGGATTATAGGGAGGGTGAGGAAAAGTCTTGACGCCCATTTTGGTCAAATAGTCTGTGACAAGGATGGAGTTGTGGAGTGGTGCATTGTCCACGTGGAAATGCCACTGAGCCGATTTGAAGATTCCTTGCCTCTTCCGACGGAATCTCTGAACTCCCTTAAAACCTCAACATAGTAACCCTTTAATCTAACCCTTGGGCCAATCAACTCTGGTCTATTGACTTCCTTACTCCTCCCACACCTCCATCATCTCCCGCAGACTCCATGCCTTCCTTAAATCTCTTAAAAACTCAAAAACTGATGCTCGATTCATGTAACATGGTCGAAAAGCAGTCTGAAGCATTCCATATGTTTCCGTGGCATTTTTCTCAAAGTTTAAAACAGAATTTCATCGCATATCGTTCTTCTAAAATGTCCTCACGTCCAGATTGCATTTTTGAAATTCACGAGCTGTTACAATCAGGCTTTAGTAGGGGGTATTCCAATTTCCTGCTGTAGCTGTTCCTTTGAACCTGAAATCATAAAAATTGGTCAGTCATCTCATAAGTTGTATAGCAATAACATAACGAATGTTCGAGTCAATTTTAAAGGCCTGTACAAAAAAGTCTGAAAACTTACTGAATGAACCACGTATATATATATCATCATCATATCGTGCTAGTAGCACGGATATCCCTGACCCTCTCTCGCCACTCCTCCCTATCGTTCATCGCCCTAGGTTGGTCTTCAGGACAACATCCTGTATCCTCACATAGCTGCTGAATGTACGTTCGAGCTGGTCGCCCTGCTTTTGCGCGGCCATGTGTGGGGATCCATAAGAGTACATCTCTTATGAGTTCATCTCTGCTTCTCCAGCAGTGTCTTGCATGTCTGGTTCGTCTAACTTGAATATTTTTCGTGATAGGGGGCAGGTGGCCGTACAGTTGGTGCTTTGTGGGGTGTTGCTGCCAGGACTTGTTCAGGATTGCACGCAGCATTCTTGTGTAATTGCCATCTAGTTTCTTCTCCAGCCGTTTTGTTAGCGTCCATGTAGTGCATCCATATAGCAGTATCGATGTGACCGCTGCCTGGAAGAAACTGCGTTTCATTTTATCGGTTAGGTCTGTTTTCCATATAATCGATAGCCTATTGATGGCTATCCATGCTTTCGTTAGCCTCGTTTCGATGTCCTTTTCGGTTGATTCGACGTTGCTTCCTAGGTACGTGAATTTGTCTACTAGTTTAAGTGGGGTTCCTTCTCGAGTGGAGATGTCCCCCGTTTGGTTATAGCACATATATTCCGTTTTGTGTGCATTAACATAGAGGCCTATGCTTGCTGCTGCTCGTTCCAAACTATGCAGAAGAGTTTCGGCTTGGTCAGGTGTATTTGCCAGTATCGCTATGTCATCGGCGTAGTCGGCGTCGGTAATTGTTGTTGCGGGGTATCTTCTGCTTCTTTTTTTCGTCAGTTCGAAGCCATTCTCTTTGATTTTGTCAATCGATGTTCTAAGTACGTAGTCTAGACAAATGATAAAGAGGTACGGGGCCAGCGTGTCCCCTTGTAGTACTCCTGCTACAATGTCAAAGTATTCTGTGTCTCCATCCGGTGATCGTACTTTTACTTTAGTGTTTCTATAGAGAATCGTTATTGCCGCTACGGTTTCTTTAGGTATGCCGTACGCTAGTAGTATTTCTTCCATCTTTCCTCTGTGAATGGAGTCGAAAGCCTTGGTAAAGTCGACAAATATTAATGTCGCTTGTAGGTTCTTTGCCCGTACACCTTCAAGGATTCTACGGATGGTTAATATTTCTGAGGTCGTGGATCTATTTCTTCGGAAGCCATTTTGGTTTTTTCTAAGTATGTTGTCGATTTTGGGTTCTATGCGGTTTCGTAGTAGGGCATTGTAGATTTTGGCTGCTATGGATGTAAGTGTTATGCCTCGGTAGTTTTTGGCTAATCCGAGGTCCCCCTTTTTAGGGAAGGGGAGTATGCATCCCTTCATCCAATTATCTATCGGATTTTGATTGTATACTGCGTTGCAGTGGTGGAGCAGTATGTCGTCGAATTGCCTGGTCTTCCATACTTCCGGTGGAATTTCGTCCAGCCCTGCAGCTTTCCTATTTTTAATTTTTCTGAGAACTGAGTCGAGTTCTTCTTGTGTGAACGGTCCTAGTTTAATGTCTAATTGTTTGCTAATTATTCTGGTGATTGGTTCATGCGTTATTTTTGGTGGGTTTCCAAGTAAGTTTTCGAAGTGCTGTTTCCACAGTTTTATTCTTTCTTGTTGGTTTGCTGCTTTCAGTTTTGCTTTGGCTGTGTTCTTTCTTCTGCTCACTTCGTTTATTGTTTGCCAGGCTATTCTAGATTGTCTATCTTCCACCGAGTCTCTAATCTTATCTATCTGATTTTGAATGTATTCTGTCTGTTCCTTTATATATATGCCTGCTAATTGATATTGTGTCGTTTTTAGTTTTAAGGCATTTGTGTTAGTTGGGTTTTTTCGATAGTTTTTTGAGGCATTTTTCACTAGTGCACGTTTTTCTCTCACCGCTAAAGTTTCCCATGGGACTCTATATTTAGTTTTAATTTTTGTTGGAATGTATTTCTCTGCTGCCTCGAGGTGTGCATTGACGAAATTTTCATATTCGTCGTTTGGTGTACTTTTTTCCGTCTTTTCTTGTAGTGTTTCGAATCTCTTTCCTAATTCTAATACGTATTTATCTCTTATATCTTTGTTGTTTAATAGGGCCCAGTCATAGTGTTTGGTGGTCACTGTTCGTTTGGCGTTTTTTCGTAGGCTTAACCGTATTTTTGCCGTGACTATTCGGTGATCGGTGGACACACCCTCAAACGAGGAGTATGCCTCGCAATTCAATAAACTATTTTTCCATTTCTTGTTTATAAGGACGTAGTCTATCTGAGCTTTAGTATCGTTTGCGTACGTGTATGTCCATAGTTTGCCCTCTCTTTTTTGGTAGTTTGTATTGAGGCATGCTAATCTATTTTCTATCATGAAATCTGTTAGATGTTGCCCATTCCTATTTGACGTGTTGTGGAGGCTGTATTTGTTGTTTCCGTTTTTCCCGATTTGGGCATTCATGTCTCCGCCAATGACTAACATGTTGTGTTTCGGGATGCTACGCACTACATATATATATATGTGTGTGTGTGTTTGTGTATATATATATATATATATATATATATATATATAATTTAAATTATGTAATATGCGACATAAGGTATTTATTTTTTTCTATTACAGAGTGCATATTATGAATGATTTTTTGCAGTACATTGTAAATATCTTTATTAATTTGAATGATTTGCGATTGACATTTATTATTAAATTTTATTATATTAAGTAACAAAATATTGTGGTAGTTGTTGATATCTGTTGTTTTGTTGTTGTTGGTATTGATATAATTTATATGTATTATTACTATAATGTTAATACGATTGACGATTGTTAGTGATAATTGTAATAGTAATATTAATTGTGAAGATAATTCTTAAAATGGTATTATCTATAATACTTGGTATGATTTTATTTATAAATTTGAGGATTTTAGGTTCAGTGATAATATGAATGTTATGATAATATGTATGATATAATTGTAATCTTGGTAAAGTGGACAAATAGTAATGTCGCTTGTATGTTTCTGACCGCAAAGAGGAAAGATGGAACAAATCATTCTAGCATTAGGCCTACCTAAAGAAACCGTACCAGCAATAACGATTCTCTATAGAAACACCAAAGTGAAAGTACGTTCACCAGATGGAGACAGAATTCTTCGACATTTTAGCAGGAGTACTACAAGGAGACACGCTAGCCCCATACCTCTTTATTATCTGTCTAGATTACGTGCTTACTACTTCCATTGATAAAATCAGAGAAAACGGCTTCGAGCTGACAAAACAAAGAAGCATAAGGTACCCCGCAAAAACAATACCGACGCCGACTACGCTGATGACATAGTGATACTGGCAAATAAACCCAACCAAGCCGAAACACCACTGCATAGAACAAGCAGCCGCAGGCATAGGCCTCCATGTCAATGCACACATAACGGAATATGTGTGTTATAATCAAACAGGTGATATCTCCACACTAGACGGAACCCTTCTTAAACTTGTAGACAAATTGACTTACCTGTGAGGCGGCGTTTCATTAACCGAAAAGGACATCGACACGCGGCTAACGAACGCATGGACAGCTATCAATAGGCTATCGATCATGTGGAAATCAGACCTAACCGATAAAATGAAACGCAGTTTCTGCCAGGCAGCTGTCGTATCAATACTGCTGTATGGATGCACTACTTGGATGCTAACAAAAATATATAAATTTGTGTTGTAGTTATAATTTAAAAGATGCCTTAACAGTAACTAGGATATTTCTTTTATGTCAATAATTATATTTAATAGTATTAACATGATAATTTTTGTATGTTTTTTTGATAAAGTAGTATTATTAAACAATACAATATTTTTTCCATTCAAACAGCTCTTTTAAGAGGTAGTGTCCAGAAGTCTCACCATCCTCTACAGCTCACTTAAGAGGTTAACTTTAGAAGTCCTTTGAGATCACTCTTGGTCTCCTCACTGCACCTTCCAGCAACCAGCACCTCCAGACCAACTCCAGCTGCAACTGCAGCCATTTCAGCGCGACCAAGCTACCAGTACCAAACGATACTGTGTTATTAGGCTACCAGCAACAACTGCAGACCAACCCCATCTTAACCCATCAGCCGTTCCTGTGTGATTAAGCTACCAGCAACAACTGCAGACCAGCTCCATTTTAACCCAGAAACCGTTCCTGCATGACCAAGCAACAGAATTTGCAGCATCTAGTCCACGAGTAATTCACTGCTTGGAATAGTATCAACACTTGAGGCAACATTGACACGCCACCCCGGTTAAACCAAGGATTGAACCAACAGGGACATCGATCACACAGCCTCTGCAAACAGCATCTGCAGCATTTAATCAACATGTCTATTTTTCTTATAAAGACGTCTCATCACACATTTTTTACCAATTCGCCAATGTTTTGCTCTTCGCATTGCCATAGATTTGATGATTAACCACTGTTCAAGCCTAGCACACTCTTTTATTTATGACCATTTTGTAAAAACTCTAATACTTTTTATGAGAATTAGTTTTTACTTTGAACCATTTCCAAAGAATGCAGAGTTTATGTTTATGGAAAAGAATTCTGAATAAAAAGATGTATTGCTTTTTTCCATATATTCCCTTTATAATTCGGTAACTCTCATACATAAAAAAGCGTGTGTGTGGGGGGGGTTCCCTGTGTGTACATGTGCGTGTGTATGCTTGTGTATGCATATGCTGGTGTGTGGCTCTGTTTTCCCAGTTAATGTCGGTCTCTGGTCGATAAGTCTGATGTAATAATTTATTTTCAAAAATGCTAACTTCAGATGATTATCATTAGATAAAAAAGGAAATATGCCAAGTGTATTTCTAAAATAGAAATACATGAAACTTATAATCATGGGACTAACATGAAGAAGCGAGAAAACATTTAGTTTATTTTAGCTTTCGTCCTGGTAAACTTGCCTGTATTTAAGTATTTTTATTTTCTAAGAAAAAAAGTTTTCATGAGGTCTTCTTTGTTTCCCTCTCTCTTTCTTGATTTAACTCTATCTATCTATCTATCTATCCCTCTCTCTCTCTCTCTCTATATATATATATATATATATATATATATATATATATATATATATATCAGCCTGTTGGCAGAGTGGTTAGGGAGACCGAGAACCAATCCTGGGTCAAATGCTACCATAGACTCAAAAATCGTTAATTGATGCCTCCTTGCTTAGCATTCAGCATTATAAGGTATGGATCAAATGAAAGCTGAGCAATCCACGGAAAGGAATAGTGTCCTTCCTTTCCCTTACACCTCGATGTCGTACCTATTGAAAATGGAGACTTCCGCTTGCCCTCGTTCAATTTTTTTCTCGTTTAAGCATGTTTGATTAAATAGGACAGATGCTTCGTGTCTACCTATTCTGTCTATGATCTGGTAAAGTCTCAGCATAATAAACTAAACTTTTAGATTAAACCGACTTAGGTAAGTACAGTATATTTCCCAAGTAATTTTGACCCTAATTAAAGCTATCTTCATGGGAGTGAATAAGAAGATGGCATTCGCAATGACGATTCATGTACATTTAAATAGAGAGTTAAAGTAAGAACAAGAGCAAATTTCAAGGAAGATAAAAAAATTTACCTTAGGAAATATGAAGAATATGAAGAGAATGTGCTATCAGCATTTTAAAATGTGACTGCTATATTCAAAGTTTATTTTGGTTAAGGAAGGTTTGTTAATCTTTAAATATAATCATCAAGTATTTGGAGTTATTGCTTTTCCTTCTCTTTGTAATGTGGCCTTATATTCATTTAGAACTTTTCCGTACTTAGAGGTGAAGCAAATATGTGTGAAGGTGTTAAAATAAGGAACTAGTGATGGAAGGGTGAAATGTTAAACATCGCAAGAGCGTTGTAGTAATCAGACCATTTGTTACTTCCTTTATTTTGAAGAAGTATTAATTTAGTGAACATTTATACTAATTCACTACCTGGGCCGTATTGAGTTAACACTTCGAGGGAGAGAAGCTATTAATGATAACTAAGTTAATTTTATTGAACTTATATAATCATTATATAAGTTATATATTATTATATAACTTATTATATGATGAGTTTTATTTTATTGTTTAGGTTCTCCGTCGGGAAAGCTTCAGTACACATTGACTTTTTTTTGTGCTATTTCATCAACTTCATCGTCCTTATGCATCTGACTAAGAAAAAAAATCATTTATGCCTTTAGAGTCATTCGACGTAGTATTTTTACATTGTAATTAGAGTTGTTATCTTAATTGCACGTTATTTTGTCAAACTTATATCCTCCTCCCAAAAATTTGTTTGAAGTATAACTGACTATTTGCATAAAAATAGATTTAGAGTTAAATAATCTAAAATGTCGATATGCCATAAAACCCACCCCACCAAAAAAAAAAAACAACCAACCAACGTACCAAAAATCTTCTATTCTTTACTTAAAAACATGAAACAAACCCTCATTAACAATGATTTCCCATACTACAATGTGGTCAAACAACTCAAGCGTGCCTATATATATATATATATATATATATATATATATATATATATATATATATATATAAATGTGTGTGTGTATATATTGCTTTTAAACTTTGATTATACATTTTCTTCGCCAAATGTTAAATTCTATCCTTTAATCGTATCATATTCGAGCAATTTTTTCTTATTTTCAGCTTTTATTTAATCCTATTTCCTTTCTTTCATTGTTTCTGTTCTTCCTACTTCAGTTTTCTCCTTTTATTTGAAAGGATGTAAATCCCCTTAATCCGTCGTATCCTCAACTCATCAGCATGACTGATAAATCCATTTTACACTAATACAAAACCTTACAATAATAATTTCCTTATTCACGACGGGCACTTTGCTAATTATTTAATGAGTGTATGGAGAAATTATCTATGCAAAACTACAGATTAAAAGAGATAAAAACGTAAATTGAGAGAGAGAAAGAGAGGAAGATAGAATAACAATAATACAAATACAGGGTGAATCAAACTTTTTACAATATATGCTATACATGCTAGCTTCGGGACTAAACTATTGGAACTTGCAGGAATCTAACCGATGCCCCACTCATCATATATTCGTACCCAGTTCCCACTGTTATTATGTATTCTAACCCTTGGCTTTCTTCTTGCGCTCAAAACGCTTCCACTGATTATGGAAGGTGGAATCTTCGGGATTCTTCCTCATAAAAAAAAGAACTGGTATCAACGTGGGATCAAAGAATTGGTAGAAGGATGATTCCAAGATGTACTACATGATAGCCTCTGCTTCGGATTTTACGTTGATTTGATTTTAACTTGAAAAATAAAGCAAATAAATTATGAAAATATTGCAAAAAGTTTCACACAACCAAGTAAAAAGAACATAAAAGTATATAAGATGTCAAGTCTTTGTACATTATAGAAAATGTCACTCTGTAATCAAACTACCTCACCTTCTATGTCATTATTCCTTTATTCTTCATATTTTTATTTTTATTCAAATATCAGTTATTAAGAAAATTGTTTTATATTATTAATGTTGTTGGCCTATCTATCTATCTATCTATCTATCTCAGTCTATACATATCTATTAATAATCACATTGCTGGGCAAAAGCAGGACGACCAGCACGAACGTCCATTCAACAGCTATGTGAGGATACGGGATGTGGCCCTGAAGACCTGCCAGAGGCGAAGAATAATAGGGACAAGTGGCGAAAGAGGGTCAGGGATATCCGTGCTAATGGCACAAGATGATGATGATGAAATGTAATCTTGAGGATACATAAATTTATGTTGTATTACAATTTTAAAAAATGTCTTAACAGTAACTAGGATATTTTTTATATGGCCAATTATATTTAATAGAATTAATATAATATTTTTTGTATGTTTTTTGATAAAGCATAAAAAATTATTTACATCACATTCTCCATATTTTAAATTTTATTCAAATTTCAGTTATTAAGAAAATTGTTTTATATTATTAATGTTGTTGGCCTTACCTGATATTTGTCTCTGCTTCCCACCAGTCAGGACTTGACACAAGACCAATGACTCGAAGGTCGATTATAGTGTGGAGGGAAAGGTCGGACACGAGCCGAGACACGAGACCTGCTGGTCTATGCTGGTCATCGCCCCACTTAGTGCAATGTGTGCCTGATGAGCATAGCTGGATATGGACCCAAATCTGGTCTAGGCACGTATGCCTAATTATAGCTTAAACTGGACCGCCAGGTCCAGTGCTGTACAAGGGGGACAAAGGTGTTAATGATGCAGCTTGCCCACCCGAAGATAGCCCAGCTGAAATTGAGGACCTTTCGGCCTCGAGTCTGCCATTGATTTCAATTCCCGCCCAGCACGAATGCCAGGCGCCCCAGCTAAAAAGCTGGGACGTAAAGCAAAAATGTTGGCTTTACATATTTCCTTATAACATACAAATGTATTCATTGATACAAACAGACTTCATTTCAAATTGTGAGTAGGAAGGTTAATTTGCATATTTGACTAAAAAGATTGATTTTTGAATAATTTTTGCTTGGTATTTTATATTGTTTGGTTTTATTTGAATGTTTCTAGATTTCTGATTGTTTGGTTCTATTTGAATCTTTCTAAATTTCTAATTATTTGGTTTTATTTAAATGTTCCTAGATTTCTTATTATTTGGTTTTATTTGAATGTTTCTAGGTTTCTGATGTTTGGTTTTATTTTAAGAAATATGAAAAAAAAAAACGTCGATTAATATTGAGTGAAATGTACTTACAAAGTTAAATATCTGTTGTTTTACCCTTAACCGTTTATACTTATTTTTGAATAAAACTGAATTATTGGATTAGAAAAATGTATTAAATACCGGGAGTGTGGGGAAAAGCTAACGTCAAAAACGTTCTATTGTTTAATTATATCTCCTCTATTTCGACAAAACTTAAAGTAATTGTATTTATTGCTAATTTTTTTAGAAATCAGTTAAAACGAAGTGTACATCTTTATATGCATTCGTATTTTGTTTTCAGTTTAATATAGTATTTGATCATCAAACAACAAATACATATGTTCTTTTTAGAAGACATAATGAAGACAACCGGAATAAGAAAAAAACAACAACAATTTAATATTGAAAAAAAAAAAAAAAAAATTTAAAGTAAATGCTTGGATCGGGAGATTTTAATTTAAAGTTACACTTATGATTAATATAGTTAACAAGATTTTACTTGACAATGAAAGGTCGGTGTAAAAGTTAAAAGTGAAAGAAAGGTTTCAAACGAAACCAGTAAGTTTAAATATATTCGAAGAAAACAAAAAAGAAAAAAATGAGTATGGGACGATAAATAAAGAACAGAAGGTAACCTAATCTTTCTGCTACGTAGCCTATCGCATGTGAAAGATAAAATAAATTTGATCATGTTGCTGTTAAGGAAAGAAAGAACGAGAGGAGTTATGGAGAGAAATTTAACTCAAAAATAGACAAAATTACCAGCATTGAAAGAGATAAGACTTTTCCTTTCAAAATGGCCAGGCACTAATGATGTTAGCGCCGTCAGCATTGCAGATGGTTACCAAATGTCCACGCTTTCTTTATGTTCGTCTGTAAACTTCTAAAATGCAAAGGTATGTACATATGTTAAGTGAGATCAATTTTTTCATGTAGAAGCCGGTTATTAACTGTCGATTCAGTTTCTAGTTTTCCAAGATCACTGAAAAATTTTGTATGAGTAGTAATGGTTTTATCTTTTGAAGTCTTTAAATATTATTTTTGTTAGCTTCAAATCGTTTTATAAGGATAATTTTTATTATTTGATCAATTCTCTTTTGGAAAATTCCTCTAATTTTATTTTATAAGTTATTTTTAAAGTGATTGAATACTAAATCCGTAAATTTCTGCGCACAAACTGACCAGATATTTGAGTTGACCTAAAATGTTTAGCTCAAAATTCTTGGTTAGACTTACATCTGCTTTATAGATCGCCCCCCCAAAAAAAACTGGAGACTACAATAAGATTTCGGTTTGTGTTTTCAATCAGGGAATCAGCTCATTGAAATTACTTGTCTAGTTGTGTTAATATTACACCTTATTCATTTAAAATTTTCATTATTTTTTATTAATATAAATGTTGATGAGTTATAAATATTCACTAATTACGAGATTATATTAGAAATATTTGTGGTAGTTTGTTAATTCTAAAATAACCATGAATATTGGTTGTTTGGAAAAAACCTATTACTATTTGACCCCTCTGGGGTGAAGGTTAGAATTTTACCCTTGCCATATAAATCAGTCATGTTTTGCCGAGATCCTTTCTGTCTTAAAACTTTTACTTGTCGGCCGCAATTGGCGGTGGCTCACACGATCCAGTTGCTTCCAGGTAACTGAAAACAAATTATAATTTTTAAAAAATAAAACCTACCTATCTTCATCTTACTTAAAAAGTGATTGTATGGCTCAATTTACTATTGGGTTTTTAAACATGTAATTAAATAACTGTAAATACGGCCATGGAAATAATTTTATTAAATCTTAACCGGTTTTCTAAGTAATCATTTTGATTTTAGAGCTATTCACTGAAAAAAATGTCTAACGAAGTTTATTCAATAGAAAAAATAAAACAGGCTCCTTTTTCCAATATGAGATTCAGTAAAAAATATCAAAAATATCATATATATATATATATATATATATATATATATATATATATATATATATATATATAAGAGAGTTCTCAATATCAGTGATAGAGATAATATATGTAAGTCAGAGTATAGTTTGGCCAGTCAGTTGGGGCTGGAGATTTATACCGACTGCTTCTCTGCAGAGAGGTAAGTAGCTCCCAACGAATGTCCTGGTGATGACTTAAACTATCTGATGGTGAGATTGTAGTAATGCTGGAATTTGGGAGAATTCGGAGCACCTCTTCATTGCCATCGCTTCCAGGTCCGCTCTGACGTGGTGAGGTCGCACCTGATAGGGTCATATCTATGGGTTTAATAGAACTAAACTGTGTACTTACACTAAACTAGATTACTTGAAATAGTTCAATTTTCACATTTAAACTGCGTACTTGCGCTAAACTGAATTATTTAAAATGGAACATTTTTTGAATGCTAAGCTGAATTGTTCAAAATAGAACAGTTTTTAACACTGAAACTGTAGTTCTGCTGAACTGAATTGTTTGAAATAGAACTGTTTGACTATACTGAATAGCTTGAAATAGAAATTTTCTTGAGAAACTGTACTTATGCTAAACTAAATTGTTTGAAAAAGCATTGTTTATATTTATGAAAATAGATTTGGCGTTAAATAACGTACAATGGTTGATATACCATAAAATCAAAAGAAACCAAACGAGAGTAATGTTGTATAACATAAAAAAAAAACGATGAGACTGTAACACATTCTTTATGCAAATGTAAGTATTGGTTTATTACTTGAAAGGCTTGAAGTTGACTGAAAATGTGAGACAGAGATAGAGAGACGGTAGACGCGGACACAGATTGGTAGAGGACTGTTATATAAACCCTTTTTTTAACCTATATTGTCATTTCATATTCAGAGCCTTTCTTCAATGATTTTTTGATGGTAGGTTCTCCACCAGGGTCAGCTCTTGGCCATATAGATCCCGCCCTCTCTGGACACTCGCTGGCCGTGATTCTGCGCTTCTGTGATTTACCATCTCACGTAGGTACCTGTGTATGTATAATATCACAATGTGTAAGCCTCCCGGTTTTTCATTCTAGATGACAATCCACGTGATCTGCTGACAGCAACCCATCGCTTGTTTTCCGATAATAACTTTGTTTTCTCACCAGGATTGTCTTTCCGCTGAGATCCCAAATTGAGGGTAGTGCCAAGGGTCAATATGCAAGAATAGCATAGACATAGAGTTTGCAACACTTGGTGACTATCATTTTCCCGCCATTGTGATCATCAGACCTATTCGTGTTAAAATCAGAAATATATATGTTTTACATAGATCTGTCTCATTCCAGGTTTTAATAATGTCAATTATAGTGTTTTCCACGAATAACGCATATCTCCAGGACTGAACGCTCAAAATTAGATTCTTTTAAGTATCATATCAAGGATAATCCATTTTAGTTTGGTTGGCAGGAGATACTTTCAGATATTACTTGGCCGAACAATTGATATGAATCAATTAAAGCATAACAATGTTGTAAATAAATATTTGATGAATAAGATACGTATAAAATGAGGAATATTTTCGAATATAATGATGAATATTTACGAGTAATGTCCAATGAGTAAAGTACAGCGATGAATTAATCCAAACAGTTCATAACGATATAAATTAAATAAACATTGTCCACTTTAAACTAGTTTTCCGATAGTACCTTTTCAGATAATCTCCATCAATATTGATGAATTGTCAATTGGTGTATGAGCTCATTAACAACGTCTTCAAAGAACATGGCGTCAAACGACTGGAACCTATGTTACACCAGATAAAAAGCATCAGGTGTGTCAAACTGTGCCCATGGGAAATATCGTTATGGAAACCTAAAGAAATGATTATCAGAACTATAAAATGGCGGCTTCAATGTGAATAATATTTGATTGTTATTGATGAATGTGCTGAACACAATGCTTATCCTGAAGATCCGTACGCAACCTACAGTTTCTTTCATGGATAACATCTACCCGACACTTGCTTCTTGCATATTAATTCTTCGTCATAAACATGGATAATTTAACTGTGATTTGCTGTTTGATTTTCCCGTTCGGTTAATGTTGTCATTTACTACTTGAACTTTGGGAAAGCAGAAGTATCAATTCAGCCTGTGGAAAGGAAATGAAAACGGATGTAACGTTTCGGCCATTCTTATTTGTCAAGAAAATGGTAGTAGGACACAGCCACAGAAAAAAGTTTCTAACTGAATTTTTCCTATCGAATTTATAACTGTTACCTTCTGAAAGTGAATATTACTATCGTTTTATAAACAAATCCCAATGGTGGAATCGGTTCATCCGTTTACCTTACCAAATATCAAAATTACCGATTTATGAAGACTTCAGAAACAAATTACAAGACAAAATATTAAAAGATGATGAGAAGGAGAATGTCTTAAGAAAGAAATTACATAGATAAAATTAAAGACTTTCCTACTGCCTATCTTTTAAATCTATCTACCTCAATTCCCACACAGTCGTCAAGAACTCTCAGTGATTTTGACACAAAATTATCCTTACAAGGAATATACATTTTTTTTTCTTCTTCATTTGTGACCTGAAATGTTTTAGGTTTTATACCTGTTGATAAGTATTTTATAAGTTTTATTGTTTTTAAGGGAAAACTTCAATGGATGTAAAATAGAAATGATTATTCTCAATGATATTTGTCACCTTCGACAAACTGTTCCGGTTTTTGAAAGTGCATTCATAATTATTTCTCGTCAAATTCAATTTAATCAGAAATCACAAACCATATTAACAACAATTAGGAACCCAACAGGATACCATAACACGCCCTCTCAAAAATTAAAGCAGTAGATTAAAATGCTTATATACATCTGCATGTAGGTTATTATAAATTAGGGTAGACTAGGTTGTTATCTAAAATTCTTTGCTTCGTCTGACAGGTAGGCCTTGGGTAGCATATGGTTATATATATATATATATATATATGTGTGTGTGTGTGTGTGTGTGTGTGTGTTTGTCAGTGTCATAGCGCTATGTGATTATTCATACGTACATATATATCTATAATACAATCATATATACACATATTTACAAAGGAGTATATATATATATGCGGCAAGGATGTGCCCTATCCCCTACCCTCTTCAACTATACCATCGACTACATCCTCGACAGAGCCCTTCAGGACTATGCTGGGTTCGATTTTGGTCGCAACATCAGGATGTCTGATCTAGCTTATGCGGACGACATGGTCTTGGTCGGGTCGAACTGTAAAGATATGCAGGCGGCGCTAAACCGAGTTCAAGCTGCAGCCCGGGGTTGGGTATGACCATAAATGCCTCGAAGACCAAAGTTATGCCATTTCTGGTTAATCTAGTCAACTGGCAGCCATTGACACTAGTCGGGATCAATCCGGAGGACGTGCAGTCTGTTGTCTATCTTGGCTCAACAATAATAGCGCCGAGGCAAGGTGCTGCTGAGGTGGATCGCCGTTTAGTAGCTGCAAGGTCTGCATTCGTGCGTCTAAAGCGGTCCCTATGGGGGCGACGAGAGATATCCATAGCTACGAAAGGGCGTATCTATTAAGCCATTGTCCGAACGATCCTATTCTATGACTGCAAAACATGGCCACGTAAAGCAGTTGACATACGAAAGCTTGAAGTGTTCGACAACGATAACCTTCGTTACATTCTACGATGTCTGCGAATCGATTGTGTGCCCACAACCACTGTACGTCGTCTCCTGAACCTCCGTCCTGTTCCACCCGTCCTGCTGCAGCGCCGACTCCGATGTTTCGGGCACGCAGCTCAACGCCCAGAGGGAGAGCTCATCCACGATGTACTTCTCTCCCCTTCCCTTCCTAACTGGCGAAAACGTGTCGGTGGGTAGCTGAAGACGTGGGCCAGCACAATCAAGGATGACCTAGCAGCAATATCAGTTCCCCAAGTAGTTGGTCCTCGGTGATGGAATTGCGATTGGCTTGCCTTTTCATGGGACCTGGCTCAGGATCAGTGAACGTGGGCTGCGATGGCTCGAGATGCTGTACTTGCTCAGGAGGAAGCCGGTTCAAACCGACTAGGGTGAAAGCCAATACAAGCCAAGACATATATATATATATATATATATATATATATATATATATATATATAATCAGTAATATCTAGTCAGCGTCCGAAGACAGTGGGTGTGGATTATTCACGTATAGAATATATGTGAATTTCATATCAATCTTTGGGTGTGATCGATTATGGCTATTGTTATATAATTTCTATTGAGGTTTATATAAAAAAAAAAAAACTCACGTACACAGCGTACACTTAACTGAAGATTTCTTGACGAAATAAATGGAAATAGCGGGAACCAGATGTGGCAACTTGTCACTGTTCAAGTAAAGGGGAATGCCACTTGGGCAGACGATGCAACTCGAAGAACGTCGAATACCATCGTGAAATCTGCCCCATGGAACTTAATAATGGTGGAGAGAGGGTCTATATTGGTATCTCCACTGGGAAATGGAAACAAGGACTATATAACCACAGACATGCTCTCTCCAATCCGGTACTTAGAAACCAAACTGTGACTTAGAAATCAAACCGCTTCATCTAAATATTTTTAGAACCTTAAGGATCAGGGTCTTAACCTTCAATTAAAGTGGAAAATAGCCAGTCTTCAACTTAGAATAGTTTCAATGGTAGATGTAACTTGTGTATCGAAGGAAACGTTTCTATAATTACTTTTCAAATCGCATACTACTGTGAAATAAACGTAACCAGCTTGTATTTAAAAGTAGACATAAAAGTAAGTTCAAATTATCCTGACAAGGTGTCACCGAATCTCCTACCCTAGACAATAACAGGGATATTAATGGTGGACGATTTTTTATTTCAGTATTTAAAAATATTATATGACGGGGAGATTTATGTAGAGGAGATTTTTTTGAAATTTAGATATTAATTCAAAATTAGGTTGTGTAAATTCTGGAGTAGTTAATTCCCTTTGGCCATTTTTGCGCTTAATGAAAGTTTCCCAAAATATTTATTTTATATATATATATATATATATATATATATATATAAAGTTTTGGAGGAAGTCTAAGACGACATTAGCTGAGGGGATTAACATATGTATAATAAGTACACGAAAACTATATGAAAAAATATTTTTTATTTCCAAGCTTACATTATTTAAAATATTCCACCTGCAATGGAAAATCTATCATATGTTCAAATCAGGAACATCCTTTTACTGGATCTGTAAACTGGCAAATAATTTTTGTTCATTGTTTCACCTGAGAATTTAACATTTTGTATGCTTTTCTTTCTTTCTTTTTTTTTTCATACACATGTAGACTTTAATCCATATTTGCTGTAATCTATATTTGCTGTTTTTCAACATCAAATTAAACATGTGTAGTCATTTGATGAGACGGAGAGTATAATGATATTCTTTGCTGAAATGAATTTATTTGGACAACTTAACTAGAGTTTAGAGTTTCCTTCTAATTGCACAATATATATATATATATATATATATTCATGAACTGAAAGAGAATCATCCAAATTGAGTGCTCAAACTTATTCCGAATTCTTTTGAATAAATTTGCAATTAAATATTTAAACAATTCTATATGAACTATGAAACATATCTTTATTGATAAGTAAATAAAACAAAAAGAGAACAAAACCAAAGATCAGACGTGAATCATGCAAGGAAATCATTCATTACAAATCGGATTTCTTTTTCTTTTTTCGACATCAGACGATCTTCTTAACTGTGATATATAAGGAATCTTACTTTTATAAATATTCAAATTATGACACATAACTCTTTAGTTAAGATAAAAATATTCCTGAAGTTAACGGTTGAAAGAAACAGATTTTTTCACTCCCTTCTGACGTGCCCGTCGAAAGGGTAAAATGCATTATTATGGAATAGTCTTTATTGGTTTTCTTGATTCTCCAATATATATAGATAGATGTGTGTGTGAACGTGTGTTACAATCTAATACATGCATACACACACCATATATGTATGTATGTATGTATGTATGTATTGACTGGTTACACATAAATACATGTGTAATATATGGATATATATATATATATATATATATATATATATATATATATATATATATATTGCATGCTTTTATAAATGTACACATACACAGACACACAGACACAGACACAGACACACACACACACATATATATATATATATATATATATATATATATATATATATATATATATATATATATGCATAAACGTAGAGCATTCAATAAGTTTCCAGCCATTTTTTGTGCAAGGATTCAAAATTATTGTAGACTCTTGAAAATTCATTATGTTATTACTATTGATCTTATAACATACCCGACAAATTTTTATGATTTCAGGTTCAAATGAACAGCTACAGATGCAAATAGAATACACCCTACTAAAGCCTCATAGTCACAGCTGGTGAATTTCAAAAATGCAATCTGGATGGTACACTTTAGAAAAACGATATGCAACAAAATTCCGTTTCGAACTTGGAAAAATTGCCACAGACACGTATGGAATGCTTTAGACTGCTTTTGGTGCA
>CAUZXS010001393.1:5000-77500 GCA_963585895.1 Sepioteuthis lessoniana | reverse complement strand
TCACTCAATGCTGGAATAAGACTGCTTGTGATTGGCAAAGATATCTTCGATGAAGGGGAATGTTGCATTAAATCACATCCCAATTCAACACTGGTATCACTCAATCAGTCAATACACTATATATACATTCAAGTATACATTCCATTAGAGTTTTATAGTTAGCAACCTAACAGTATTGGTTATTGTGCAAAGAGAACA
The DNA here is from genome assembly GCA_963585895.1 of Sepioteuthis lessoniana. Taxonomy (NCBI): domain Eukaryota; kingdom Metazoa; phylum Mollusca; class Cephalopoda; order Myopsida; family Loliginidae; genus Sepioteuthis; species Sepioteuthis lessoniana. Next base: position 77,302 of record CAUZXS010001393.1, on the reverse strand, counting down.
TCAGCATTAAACTATAGAACACTGTCATCTAAGGCTCCTTCAGTCACCAGGCTGGTGGTTGCTCTGTAATGATGTGGGATGTGTTGTAATTCACAATGACTACTTGTGAAACTGGATTCTGTCTTGACAAATCTAACTTGTACAGATTGTTGTTTGCAACCCCTTTTGCTCCATATTTCTCAGTGGTGATTGGGCTTGTCATTTTGTACAAATTAGTACTACTGACTTTCAAATACACTCTTGGCTCATAAGTTTAACCCTCCCTATAAAGCATATATTGGACATTCCCTGCAGCCTTTTCCAACAAACTCATTTAAGTCCTTGGAACATAGCTTGATAGCTGTACCTATTCAATAAATCCAACATCCCTTAGACTACATGATTGATGTTCAGGTGAAGATTGGAATTACAATGTTAAGTAGCTGTTTCTAATTCTTTTTTTTTTTTTTTCTTTTTTTTTTTATGCTTATTTATTTTTACTTTAAATATGGTGTTAAGTTTGTATGGTTTTTTTTTTTGGGGGGGGGGGGGTATGTCCATTCAAGCATTGGGTATCCATCTTTCTAAACTTGCTTTCTGTGCAGAATTGTTTAAATATTTTTTCTGTTTGCTAATTTAGGCATAACCAATTATTTGAATCTAATGTTTTTTCTTTAAGTAGCTTGCTTTTTATCTTTCACATTTAATATCCTAAAAACTTTTGAAAGAGAAAAATGCTAAATAATTTTTAAATGGAAATTTTTTTTTTTCCTGTGTTATCAGAAAGAGGTCTCTGTAAATGATAAAATTTAGTTAAAATTGTTGTTTTAAAATTAAAATATAGTAGATTTCTTATTAAAATGTGCACTATCAACCAGTTTGGTAGACTGGGAGTTAAGATTTGCTGATTTGAATTACAGAAAAATCTTAAATCACAATCTCTCTCTCTCTTTTGTTTTCACTAGATAATGTATTAAACATCTATTTTTATACATTTTTTTCAACATTTAGTTCATGATTTAGACACTTTGTTGTTTTTTTGGGGTTTTTTTTTAGAGATGTCAAGCTAACTGCTAATTTTTATTTTCCTTCATCTATTAGCTTATAGTAGGAATCATTTTTCTTTTCTTTGAAACTGCTTTCGTATATCTATAGCTTCAAAAGGTAAAATAACTTTTCTAAATGCCCTATGACTTCATTTATTTTGTCTTGACTTATTTTCCTTTTGGTTCTTATATTTTTATTCTTGTATATTTCTAAAATATCAATCTTTGATTTAAATCATAAACTTCAACAATGTTATAACTGGCCTTATATGAGAGTGATTATTTTCTATAGACTTACTAATCCTGGTAGGTTGTTTACTAATCTGAAATTTTCATTTTCAACTTGGTATCATAACAGCTTACAGAATTTCATATTATATTGTTTAATAACCTCCAACTCTTTTCTTTCTAATCTCTTGCAACACATTTAAGAATTTCTGTAAAGTGCAGAAAAACTAAAAGGCATGAAAAACTGAGATTTATTGTTATGCAAATTGTAGATAGCTAAGACTATTAAACTATTTCTCTGAAGATAAGATTCTCTTGTTCAATTTTACATAACATTCAGTTTTAAGTATTCAAAATGGTTTAGTCATCAGAAAGAGTTTAGAGAATTTATTCAAAAAGAGAATATCACTATTGCCTCTGTATAGGCTTTATGTTTTCGGTTTTTATTTTAACACAAATAAAAATGAATTCAGGTTAAATTTGTCCTATTTATCGCTTGTCATTTTGGCTTGAATATGCATAGGTTAATCTTAGTTTTGTCCCTTATTTTTATTTGATTACAAAAACTCTTTGTATTAGAGAATTTTCTTGCTGTGATGTCTTAATAAATTGCTTGAATGCATGGTTTGGGTTTTACACTACCTTCCACCCTTTGAAAGTGTATTGACTTGTGAGCAAGAGTGAGGGTTCTGCACATAAATAGATTTTAAACACTAGCATGTTATCATTACCCATTTACTTGTTTGTACTTATTTTTCCCTCTATTTTATGTCCTACAAGAAGAAAATTGTTTTGTTGTTTTTTAGGAAGCAGGAGGTGTTTTGGACAACATTACTTTTAACTTAATAGAATCAATGTTTTTCCAAAAGTGTTTTAAATCCTGATTTTATTACTGTTGTAGATGTATTTTATTCATTTCTTAAATTACATTTTACTAGGCCAAATCTACTAATAAAGGCCATCCAAGGCACCTTGGGTAGTGTAATGGTTAGCAAGTTTGACTAGCAAACCTACAAGAGTGAGTTCGAGTCTCATTAGGTACCTCATTCATTCAGCCTTGTGCCACATTAAAGCAAAAAGCTTAGTAAATTACTAATAAGTAAAGTTGGCGACCGTAGTCAAGAAGACCCAAAAGCTCCCTTTTCCATAGCTACAACAACAAGGTGTAGGGAAGGGTGCTACACCTTTCCCTAGATTGCTTCACTTTACCCTTGATCAATACCTTATAATGCTGAATGTTAAGCAAGGAGGCATCAAGTACCTTTTTTTTTTTTTTAGTCATTGGTATGACTCGATCATGGACCAGTTAAATTACTAATAAAGGCCATCCTCAATTTTTTAATGTTTACAACTAAATCAGATGTAAACTTTTGATAACTTAGCCCAAATTTAATTTATATATTATTTTAAGCGTATGAAAAACTTTACAAACCTTTTTAATGACTTTTTTTCTTTTTTTTTCAAGTGAAGGTTCGAAATTTTGATTGGTCTCTTAACTAGAATGCACCTGATGGTATTTAGAAGTTCGAATCTCTCTCTCTCTCTCTCTCTCTCTCAATGTTTACAAATGTTCAGTCATTTTAACACTTTGATTGAATTATGTGCTGCAATTCTAAAAGTTGTAATCTTTAGCTAAAAATACCTGCAATAAATTTATGCTACATTACATTGCCTTGCACTACTAACCTTTAAAAAAATAATCATAGTTTGAAAAAATATTTTTTATTATCTGGGATAGTTCATTTAAGTATTGCTTGGCAGACTTCTGTAAATATTTTCAATGATTTGGAAACAATTTTTTTCAGTTAGAAAATAGAATTTTCTTTTTCTTTTTTGCTTATGGCATAGTTTTAATCGGTTCTTTCAAAATTTAGAACTAAAAAAATATTTGATTAATCTTTAATATCTTTTTCTTTTTTTTTTTTTTTAATATTTTGAGGGGGTGGGTGTTCTTGGATTTTTTTTTTTTGTTCTTGGCTCTTTGTTTTTACTAATGATATTTTTCTATATAAACAAGCTTATAATAATAAATATTTACTGATGATTAAGGAAAAAAGGAACTCTTGAGTGGATAGTCTTTTGATTTTTATTCTGTTGATTAACCAAGTTTCTTCCATTTTAAAGTTTTTCTTTTTTAATTTCCAGTTATGTGATTTCCACAAAACTAACCCCTATCCTCTTTTAATAAATGCCTCAGCTCTCTCTCTCATCTGAAATTTATGCACATGGCATGGCAAACATTTTCTCACTTTTGCCACTAAACTCTTGAAACCATTTCATCTCGGACACATCATTTTACTCGATCATTTTTTTTTTAATCATCTTCCCTCCCCCTTTTTTCTTTTCAATTTTTGCTAATTTTGTCATGACCTGTACATTACATGTTGATGCCTTCTTAGTAATAAGTACTATTAAATATAAGACTTAGTTTTAAAACTTTTATCAGTTGTTGTTTTTTTTTGTTATGATTTCTTTTCTTTATGGATTACAAATTATGAAGAAATATAAAATTTTTGGACTCTTATTTTTCTTTATAAACTTGTTTGCTATGTTTTTATTTATTTTTTAATGTTTCAGTAAAACAATTTAATACTAAAATATGAACACAGTAATATTATCCAATTTTTGGAATTCATTATGATACCACTTGATTCTATAATAATTTTCAGTTTAATTTAATATTTTATTGATTTCCCTTGTCTATTTCAGCTGAAAGAAATGTCACAACTTGTCAACAGCATTGAAGAAGAAGGAGAAGAAGAAAAGAAATTAGCCGCTGAATCTGAAGAGTCTACAGCTGCTCCTACTGCAAGTGATTCTACTCTAATGGAATCTAAAAGATCCTGCAAAAAGAAAACTGAACTGGAACAACTCGAAGTTCCACAGCGAAGGAAGGTACTTAGCACACAATTTGTTTCTTCACTAATTTACTCTGGAGATTATCAAACCGTTTGGTGTAGGACTGTCAACTTAGGGATCCACACTTGGTTGATTTAAAGGAAAGTTTTAATAATGGTAGGATTCTCTCAACTTGAGGTCTTTAAAATAGTCAGCAGAAAGCCATTTTTGCTGCAAGACAACTAATCATATATCCTTTAAATTTCCAAACTACAGAAGAAAAATTGAATTATCTTAGTAAAATAATTATTTACTTTTAAACTATTACATTTATAAGAAATATAAATAATTATCTCTTAAATATGTTTCTTTACAAACCTCTTTACAAATTTTTCACATTAACTTATTAAATGATATAAAAATGTTACGATTAAATTTTCTTTTTTTTTTTCTTTTTTTTTTTTTTTCTTTTTTTTTTTTTTCAACCATTCAGTAATTTCTTAGGGAAAGATTTTGAAATTGATATTTTTTTTTGAAAAATGAAATAACTAGGCGTTTGTTTTTTTGTTTTTTTTTTGGGGGGGGTTAAGCCTTTGTCTATTAGTCTGATTGATTACATACATTCATGTCTTGTGCTGATCATAAAACTTTTAGGACTTTTATATCCAGCAGTTTCACGTAACTTAACTCTAATGGAATCAACATTTACCAGCTTAATGTCAAGGAATCATTTTACTGTCATTAAAACCATCTGTACTTCGAGGCTACAGAGATGAGGACTCTTATTTTTTTTTTTTTTTTTTCTTGTGCAAAATATAGAAACTATGATCTTATAATTCTTTGGAGATTGTTTTTCCTTAAAGACATTTATATGCTATGATATCTACAGATCTACTTGAAAACTTTATTATATCCAAATAGAATTTTATCTATTCATAATTTTTGCTTGAAGATCACTTAATACTTACTTGTGAAAACTTTGAGAAAAAATTGTTTGTCAAATGCTTACTTGATCCACCTGAAGTGAACAACAAAGGATTATTTAGATTAAACATTTTTTTTTTTTTTTTTTTTTTTTTTTTTTTTAAGTTTTATTTCCGTTTTTATAAGTGCAATGAAAAATGTTATGCCAATTGATTTGGTACAGACTAGAAAACAAACAACTTAATTTTTCTTAAATGTTTCTTTTATCCCATTCAAAAAGTTCTTTGTATCTGAATAATAAGCTTTATTCAACTTGCATTCATATTTTTATCTCAAATTGATCTGTATCACTTATATTATTTGAAACTACTTTTTATCTTAAACATTTATTTCTTTATTCATTAACTCTACAGTCTAGCACAACCATGGTTATAATCTCTCTCTTAATATAATCATAAATGCAACATTTTAGAAAGAATCGATGCCAGATGATTTTTTTCTTAACAAAATTATTCCATTTCAAGATATGAGAACATCGGTGTATTAATGAATTTAATAATGTATGGTTGCATCATAAAAAACTGAATTTTAACAAGTTTTAATGCACTCTATTCATTTTCCTTTTTGTTTTCTTCAGCTTTTATTGCAAGTTTAGCAGTTTGCTGTATATAATGTTAATATTGTTTTAGAATTGGAATTTATTTAAACTATATCTAATTTCCATTGGTCAAAACTTAAGCATATTAAATGAATTCTTAGCTTGCCTTTACAGGTTTGTATGAATTATACATTGAAACTTAAAGAAATTTTAAATAATCAATAGATTAAGCAACTTGCTAAAGTAGTACTGTCATCCTAAAAAGATGAAATAGCATGTACTAATACATCATGACATCGTGCAAAATGAGAATACTATACATTAGTGTTCATCCTAAATTAACTAATATTTTATTACTAGCAGAATCCATCGAAATTGTACTGAAAAAAAGATATTAAACAATGATTTGTAATTTTATTAAATATAGTTGCCTTTGCAATAAATAATTCAAAAATATACAATAACTATCTATATAATACTTTATGCTTTTGTTTGTAGTTAATTCTGCCAAAACTATAAGGTAGTTTGTATATTCTATTTTGTGGATAATGGTATTACTGCTACCAAGGAATCTTCGGAGCTCTTTTTCTTTTTCAGCCTTTAATATTGTTGGAGCTTATCAGAACTTGTGCACACTAATACAGAATAATTTTTTAATGATAGATGAACATACCACTGGACAATTCTGAGTTGAACACAGTGTTTGATCTGAAGAAACAACATCGATATCTCAATTGATTGAGGGGGAGGGTGGAAGAATATCCCACTAGATTGTGGGTTGATGTAGAAGATGCAGTGGGGAGGTATGTGGATAAACATAATTAGCAAACAGACAAGTAAGCTAAGTTGTAATATAGATGTATAATCATGATACATGTACACATGTTTAACAACAACAATAATCAATAATCTAACCATTGACATATCCCACTTATCTCTTTCTGCATCTACAAGGATTATTATCCTGAAAACAACTTGAACTGATTTTTATAAAAATTTACAAGTAATTGTCCTTTATCAATTTCAAGAATATCTTTTTTAAAGTAAAGCAGAAATCAGTCAGATTAGTTCATTTGATTAATTTTGAAATACTTGAAGTGCTTTAAGATATTTTTGTTACAGCTATTTTTGAAATATTAATTTTGTCTCTGAGACCTTGAGTAAGTTATTTAGGTTCAGCTAAATAAATTTGGCAGTTTTAGTTCAAAATGAAAGTAAAAACTTTAAAGAATGGGGTATTTTTATCTATTTTATTTATTATGATCTCTCTCCTGTTGTAGATTTTTAAGGTTTCTTGGCCTAAATACGAAACAGTAACCAAAAAACATGTATTTTTGTAAAATCCTGATTATCTTTCTAATTTAGTGACTGTAAGTCATATATTAAACTTTCTTGATGTCTTCTTTTTTATCTTGTTTTTTTTTTTTTTTTTTTTTTTTTGTTTTTTTTGTTTTGTTTTATTTTTATGATTTTTTCTTTTTCCTTTTCTTTTCCTTTCTCTTTCTTTTTTTCTTTCTTTTTTTCTTTCTTTTTTTTCTTTCTTTTTTTTTTTTTCTTTTTTTTTCTTTTTTTTTTTTTTTTTTTTTTTTTTTTTTCATTTTTTTTTGTTTTTAGCCTGGCAGAAAACCCAAGGGAGGAAGAAAACGAAAAATCCCCACCCGATCAGCCACAGAACCAGAACCAAAGAAATTAAAAACTGATGAGGAAACAGTAACCAAAAAAGAAAATGGTAATTTTTTTTTTTTTTTTTTTTTCCCCTTACTACAAAGTTTTATTTTTTTGCCCTGTTTTTCCTCTGTTTGTTTTTTCATTGATTTATAAATATTAAAATATTCTCTTTAAAAGGTCCAACAGGACTTACTGAAGGTAGAACAACCAGAAGATCACATCAACTTGCCAAAAAAATGCTGTCAAGTACTTCTCTAATGAAGGAGCCTGGTAAGTTTCTTGGATATAAGTCACTAAAAATCCCATTTTCAACATACCTTTCTTTTTTTAAAGGTTCATAGTTGAATTAATGCTGCTTAAAATCTACAATGATCTTGTGAACTTAGATTTCTGAAAATTATTTGATTAGTATAAGATAAATTGCTATTTTACTACTATAAATGAATTTTCATTTTGGTTTTAAAAAAATTAGAATTTGTGTATTTACAATGTGGTATATAACAGCAGCCCCTTGATATAATGGTTATTGTTCACCAGTGGTCCAGGAGACCGGGGTTCAGTCCCAGTTTGAGTCATTCCAAAGACTCAAAAGATTGTACTTGATGCGTCTTTGCTTATCGCTCAGCATTTATGGATCAAGAGATGGAGAAACCCCGGGAAAGTAGTAAAACTTACTTTGGCGTTGTAGCTATTGAAAAGAGAGCCTTCAGGTTGCCCTCAACTACAGTTGGCCAACTTAGTTACTTACATTATATATACACACTACATACTATTAAATTATCAATTTTTACGTGTGAAATGATCATGTATATATTAACTGAATGTGAAAAGCAACACTACTTGTGAGAAATGGGAATTAGGAGGCTAAGGATTACTGCAAAAGTGAAAACTGCAAATATCTCTCAGCCTCCACTAAACCTTAACATTTTCTACTTATTACATGTCATCTGTGATTTCCCACAATTAGCCATGAAACTCACAAAAAATTCACATTTAATTATTGACGATCAACTTGTTTATAATCAAATCCATGTAATTTAAACCTTACAAGATGAGATTCAATTCTACTTGGTATTACATTTTTTTACTGTTTTCAAATAAAAAAAAATTTGAACATGGGTAACAGATATTTGAATCAGACATGAAATTGAATTATAATTAATTTCTCTAAATTTAAAAACGCATTAGATTTTAATCTCATTTATCCAGATGAATTAGCCTGTGATAAGTGGAAGTGGCACATAAAGCCATCAAAATTATTTCAAAACATTTTTAATTGTTCATTTACAAATTTTTTTTTTCTTTTTCAAGTTTCCAAGAAAGATTCTGAGAATTCACTTGGGCATGCTAGTCAAACAACAACAGCAGCAGCAGCTTCCAATCAGTCCACATCATTAATTAATAAGAAAAGAGGGAGTATCAAAGAATCTGCTGCTACTGCTTCTGCCACTTCACAGCATGAAGTCTTAAACAAAAAAGAAGAGACCTCACAACCTGAACGCAAGAAAACAAGAGGTTGGCCCAAGGGTGTAAAGAGAGGCACTCCTACCAGGCGGTATGGCAGGCGACATGGCAGGCGACGGGGAAGACCAACTAAGGCAAGACTAACCTCTTCTTCCCCCCCCCCTTCTCTCCCCAATCTCTTTATAAATCAACTTTTTCATCAATGTTTCAAGATTACCAACTTTTGTACTTTATTTTGTAGAAATCATCTGTGTTGCAACTGTTAATGCGTTAGAATTGGCGGGGGACTTTGTTTTAATAATCTATTGTTGTCTTTATATATAAGATGAAAATCTACGCACATATTGAAACTTAACTATGTTCTCATCTTGGTTGTTATTGTCAATGTTTTAGCCATTGTCTCTTCTGGCATTGTAAACTTTTAAAATTTCAAACCAACCCTTTGATTCACTCCATTATTTTAAAAAAAAAAAAAAAAATTGTTCTCATTTTGCTATCCCCACTTCACGCGCTGCCTGTTTCAATAATGTAAATCTTGAGCTGAAATTATAAGTCACTTGAAGGGACCAGTAACCAAAATCCTGAAGAAGGTTTGAAAGTACTATGGCCAAAACATTGTGACTAAACTAAAACATTCTAACAACCAAAATAAATATACTGGTCAAAATACATCAGTGAATAAAAGATTTGTTATTGTTATTCCTTATCTTGGAGATTCAGACCCAATTTACCAGACTATTAGTTTGAGATTTTCATCCTTAAACTCTTTTTGTCTAGATGCTGCATCGGAAACTTGACGAGACAACCCCCAGCACAAGTGAAGGCAGCATAGCCACAGAGAAGCAACAAGAGCAGCAAGGCCAAGAACAGGAAAAGGAACCAGAAGAACAGCAACAACAACAACCACAAGAAGAAGAAAAGCAAGAGCAACAGCAACAGCCTGTGGAAGAAGAAAGTCCTGAGCCAGAATCAGAGAACTCTAATGGCAGCAATCCAAGTAATGAACCAACAACAGATGAAACAGATAACATGAACAAAAGCCAGATATCTGTGAAAACTTATGAAGAAGAGGAGGAAGAGGAGCAGCCTTGTGTAGAACCTGCTAAGAGCCATCAAGCTGTTGCATCTTGTTCTGACGATGAAGAGGAAGAAGCGGCTCTGATAGAATCTGTGATGTCTCCACCTGCAGCATCAACAACTGAAACCCCCAGCTGCCTTGATACTTTGCCTGCCTCTCAACAAAACCTGCAAGAATTAGAGAATGTCACAATCAAGTCACCTGTAAATCCTCTAGAGTCTGAAGATGAGAAAGATTATGATGATGACAACTCTAGCAAACATGACAACGAGCATTTGGTCAATCAACCAAACTGTAACAACCAGTCTGATGAAGACAATGACGGTGATGAAGAAGATGATGAAGATGAGGAGGAAGATGACGATTCCAGCTCGGCTGAGGAGGAAGACAATAATCACTCAGATGTGGAACTTGTATCTTACAACCAACAAGACACTATTGTCAGTGACATTGATGATAATCCACCTCCCATCAGAACTCCGTCACCTGAAGAAGAATCTCCAATTTCATCCCCTTCTTGTCCATCTCCAACTGAAGGCATCACTTCGCTTCATCAAAAAAAGATTGATATGCAAACTCTTGGTGATGCTGATGAGAGTGATGATGAAAGCGACGACGATGATGATGATGATGAAGAGGAAGAACAAAAGGAAATTGAAGAAATTGCAAAAGAAAAACCCAAAAGTCCCATAACACCTTTAAAACGTCAGATTGATGAGGAGGAGGAAGAGGAGGAGGATCTTGACGAATCGGAACCTGAGGTTGATGAGCCTCTTCCTTTGTCTGTGACAGCACCACAGTCTTCATCTCCAGTTGCTGCTGAAGACACATCAGGAATCAGAGATGATGAGTTATCACGTGATTCTATTGATGACGATAACAGTCCTGATGCTGATATTCAAAGTGACGATAATTTCCAAGACTTCAGCAGTGATAATAACACAGTACAGGGACCATTGAATGATCCGCAAAATTTTGAAGATGTTCTTGCTAAAGAATTACACAAAAACTTTGAACAAATAGAAAACAATACAACTGGAGACTTGGGAAGTGATCAGCAACTTCCAGCACAACAAGAAAATTTGAATATGAATAGTTTAGAGGCTCCTCCTTCAGCTGGATCCGGAGCATCTCAAAACCAAAGCTGCAACAATGTAGGTGGTGTATTTACACCAACCCCTAGCAATACAATCAACAATGTCCCCAACACAAATCTTTCAAATGGGGGATTTGGAACAGTGGATATAGATGTCACTCAACTAGGATTAGAATCCCCAACATCAATAAGCAGTAATGAAATGCCTGTCAGTTCTGTAGAAACAACACCCACTCCAAACTTTCCTGACTGTGCTCAAGTGCAGAGTTTTTGTAATAACTCTGGGCCAGGACGCTTCATGGATACAGTCAACTCTCCACAACCAGTGAGTAGCACTGGTTCCTACATGCCCCCTAATACCACAGTCAATTACTGTCCTTCTGTAACAACATATACAGCTCCTTCAGTGCTCTTGCAACAGAATACACAACGGCTTAGTCACACGTCGCCACCTTGCAGTTTACAGCATGCTAGACAAAGTCCGAACTATCAAACAAATGCAAGTTGTAGTCTGGCCAAACTGCAGCAGTTGACTAATGGCATAATGGAAATTGTACCTGAAAACACAATGACTCCACCCCCAAATCTAACACCACCCCCTGTGAATATGACTCCTCCCCCAACTATGGTACGAAATATGGCAACGCCTCCAATCCCTACTCTGCAGCCTCAGATGAATCAACAATATAAACAATTTCAACGCCGGCCGTCTAATGTCCGCAAGAGTCCTAATGTGCCGAATGTGACAGTCAATCCAAACATGACATTCACCCCTAATGTGACGATCCCCCAGTCAGGCATGATTGCACGCTACAATGTTATCAATGGCTACCGCATGCAGCAACCAATGATCAATCCGAGTTATATCTCCAATCCCAGTTTCATCAACCAATCACAATTGCCCGTACAAATGAGTCTCGTGAATATGCATACAAACCAATCATTTCAACAACAAATCCAACCTTCACAATCGAACAATCCTGTTTATACAACAACATATGGTTACCTAAATGCAGGCCTCTCAGCACCCACACTCAACATGAATATGAGGCGGTAGTAAATACTACTTGATTCTGTACAAAATCATTAAGTCCATGTCACTCAAGTAGTGTTGCAAAATGCGGTCCAGTTGGCTTATCTTCCTTGCCCTCGTGCTCTTGAGCAGTTTCTGCTGCTGCCAATTCTGGCCGCGTGTTGTTGCATCATTCGTTGTAAATATCATCAAGGTGCACTCATAAACATTGTCATCAACAACATTTGCAATCTGACAGTTATATGTACAGAAGGCAGCCTCCTATGAACACAATTGTAAAGAAGGCTGAGTTATTGTCCCCCCTCCTTCCTCCCTCCCCAAGACTTTATCCCTCTGCTCCTCGAAATTACCTTTTGGGGAATAAAAAGTAAAAAGAATACTTGTAGTGTTTAAGTCAGATCTGATAGTTGGGAAGAATAAATAATAAAAAGTAAAAATAAAAACAAAAAACACAAGTGACCTATGTATAATTTTGTGCTCGGGAAAGGGGTGGGGATTGTGTCCAGTATGTTGTGCTTGGGCATAAAAATGTGTCCAGTATGCTAGCCAGGAGGGCACTGATGTGTTGTGCTAGGCAGTCAGTATGTTGTGCTTGGAAGTAGTGAACAGGATCTATTTGGAGACAGACTTCGTTTGGTTTTATTTTGTGGGGGATATGTATGTATGTATGTATGTATGTATGTATGTGTGTGTATATATATATATATATATATATATATATATATATATATATATATATATATATATATATATATATTCCAACAAAGCTGGAGATTGCCCCCTCCCTCTGGTTGCCAATGGTGTGATGTATAACTTGATTATGTCTCCAGTATAGACTACCAAATTAACTGGACCTCGGGCCAACTTGCTGTTACTGCATCTTTGTATTTCTCCTCTATTCCTTCCACTATGTACAGTTTCTATTTAATTTTTGTCCTCTGACTAGAGTCAGCAGTATATTTTTGATTATTCAAATCCTCCTGCAAACAAGATTATGACACTTGGTTTGTTTTAGGAGACTAATTCTTAAAATATATATTTCACTTGTATTTTTATTTTTATTTATTCTTTTAATCTGTTTTCTTTGTTCTTAAGTTTGCCATGATTTCTGAATCCTTCCAATCTATTGCTGCTTTGCTACCCTTGAATAGTGAACATAAGTTTGTTCATTAACTGATGAGACAGAAGTTGATGGACTTGTGTGTCCTTCGCCTCTTACTAGTTCCATCCTGTTAATGGTTAGTTGCACCTGCATGTAGATTGTTTGCATCTTCTTTTAGTATATATTTGGTGTATGACAACTTTCTGGTCTTAGAGGTACAATCAAACAATGTATAAATCTATATACTGTTGAAAAGATTAAGCTATTCTCTAAGCATGCACATCATTGTATGCTTCCTATGCATTAGAGAAAATATTTAAATCTTGTTGCCTTGTGTTACTGACTTAGCCAATGTTCCTAGGAACATGTCTGACTATATATTTTTCTTTCCCCAAGCCCCCCCCCTTTTTTTTTTCTTCTAATTCCCTTAGGTTTTCTTACTGCTCCACTCCCTTGACTTTGGGGGACTGCTGCACTGTCCAGCATCCTCAGATTTGTATTCTATTACAGTTAGCTTCACTGAGTGCCTTTGATTCTAGAACCTCTCAATTTTGGTCCCAGACTGTTGTCATCTTCCATTCATGAAAATAAATAGCAATTTGCCTGTCTCTTGGTGCATACATAAGCAACTTTTTCCAGCACTCAACCTAGTTAGCTGGACTGGATTTGGGTCAGCCACCTCCCTCTTTTTGTATGTAGTTGTATTGTCGGTAATTACTGTCATTCCTTCTACGTCTCTAGCTGTTGTCATATTGACAACATGGGAACTTTTAGTCCAAATAACCTTGCTCAGTTTTCATATGTAAAGTTTACTTGCTGGCACAATATAGATATTTGATTCTAAGTTTTGTGAATGAAAGCTCTGTGCAAGATGGTTTGCAACTGGAGTGTCCTCTTCTGCTCACTGTAGAAAGGTGCTATACCAGGCTCCCAACACTCTTCCCCTCCTGTTACCAAATAAATTTTATATTTTGTGTTTCAAATAACACATTTATTATTTACTTCTGAATTATCAATTGTCTGCTTGTATTGATCACTACTCACAAGTTATCTAAAAGAAGAAAGAAAAAAATTCTTTTCTAATTAGTACAGATTTTTTTTTAATGGGTCTGTTAAGCATAACTGCATTTAGTTTGCTTTAAACTTAATCTAAACTACATTTGTTATTAAAAATGATATTTTCTTACTAAGATAATGCCTTATCTCCGTCATCCACAAGGTGACAAGATGTCACTAAATAAAGGTTTTTGTTTTGTTTTTCAATTGCAAATTAATGACTTCAATCTACATTTTATTTCAGAAACAATTTAAACAATACCATAAATTGTGCTTTTGTATCACCTTTTAAGCCTGAAAAAAAATCTCTACAAAATTAGGGTTAGCCTATACACACAGTGATAAAGGTTTAGATTTTAGCCCTGCCATATGAGAAGATCCCTAGTTTTGTAGAATTTTTTTATCCTGAGCTTAAAGGGTCAATTTATACACTGCAATTTACAGAAATTGTTTATATACATGGTCAGTTCCTTGAAAAACTCTTTATAGTGCAGTTATTAGCAGACCTTTTTTTTTTTTTTTTTTTTTTTTAAATTGCAGAATAGTACAAAAATCTTGTATCAGAAGCTGTTCCATTTAGGTAAATGTTTTAAGAGAAACTACTCTATTTGTTGACATAAGATTCACTTCCATTTACATTTAATATTATATGATTACCTGCATAAACATGTTTTTATTAAGTCATATATGCCATGCCATCAAATTAATACTCATAGCTTCTGGCACAGGATTGTTTTATTTATGTCATCTACAGAAAAAGAAAAAAAAAATGAACAACTCACTCCATAGGTTTTTTTCATTCAGTTGTTATATTTTTGTTACAGCAATTCTAAATGAATCAACTTTTTAAAAAAAATTTTTATCTTCATTATCTTCACGTAATTTGTCACTTGTTTCATCTCCTGGTTCGATGGGTACATTGTATCCAGGCACATAAAGTTCTGCTGCTAATTGGAATTTCTCTGGAGAAGGTGGAGCAATGATATGAATTTTAGTAATAAATGGACCTACAGAAGAAAAATAAAACTCAGGGAATATTATTATTATAATAATAATGATGATGATGATATAAAAACACAAAAATAACCAAAAGTTTCCTACCAAGTTTCTCATTTCGGCCTTGGCACAGTTTGCCTACCAATTTTTGGAAATTTTCTAACAAGTGATTATTATCCATATCCAGCTGAAATAGTTAACAGAAATTTTAATATAAAATACTTCAATGTATATTAAAAGCAAATCCAAATTCATTTGATTTTATGAGAGAGAGAAAAAAAAGGTTTTACAAACCTGTCCAAATGGGACTTGTAAACTTGCAACACCTTCATAAATCTTTTTGGATTCATAACTGACTGCAGACAAAAAATGATTTACCATTGCCTCCACATCATGACCTAAAGTTCCTGAAAAGAGATGAGATATATTATATATATATATATATATATATATATATATATATTACACTTGTTTTTTTAAACTTTTTTCTTCCTCAGAAAAAGAAACTGGGGCCCCTTATGATTTATCATTCATTTAATAAAAGAATCTATTTAAATCAAGCAAGATTTAAGCCTAATGGAAAACAATAAATTGAGACAAGAATGTCAAGGAAAATAGTTTACCTCTTTTTTGATTTGGAAATTTATCTTTGAATAGATGTCTGATATTCATCAAATCAGGAAAGATGTTTGGTGTACATATTGCATGGTCATACATGCTTCTGGTAATAGACTCTTCTTTCAGCTGAAAAAAAAAATTGTTTTAAAATGTATTCATATATTAAATTCCTAACCATAAGTTAAATAATGCAATTAGCATTTTCAGTATACTAACCTGCATTATTAGTTCATTTCTTCCTGCATATGCGGCCCCTGCTGCAATGGCTCGGTCGATATCTTCACTTTTCTTTAAGAAAAAAAGTCATTTTTACATTTCCATCAGTCTGGTGAAAAAGATGATTGAAAGTATGAAAAGCCACTTTTCCTAATAGGAACTAAAATGTAAATGTATTGTAACAGGAGTATGTGATGATAATGTTTTTATTATTTAAGGACAGTAATTAGTATTTCATTGTTCTCAGAATTTGGAGGATTAAAAAAAACATTCAGTTGCAAATTGGAATTATTTTAGTTTCAGCATTTGAAGTGTAAGATTTCTTCCTTATTTAAAGAAAAAATACTTACATCAGACAGCACAAGACATCGAGGTGTAGGACCAGCAACAAATTTGTAAGGATACACAACTGTGCTCTTTACATTAGCTAGGAATTTAGTCTGAAAGCAAAACAAAGACAGTATCAGAGTTCTTTAAATCCAGTAATTAGATATTTCCTTCAAGAAAAAAATACTCTTTAGAATTACTGACCAAATTGGTAGTATATTTTTATTGCCTTTTCTGCAAGAAGAAAGTTATTTTCAAGAATTTCATTCTCTACTGACCTTTTTCTTTGTCTTCATATTGAGTTGTATATCAGCATAAATTAGCCCATTAACATTGTTTAGCATCAGTGGATCTGCATATTCTTTGTGTTTGCCAATGGCTGCTTTTAATGTATCCAGCTGTTGAGGGTAATACCTTCTAATCCAAATGTTGTCAGAAGGTTTTCTAGCAAGAAATTCAGGAGTATCTTCTCTCTCTATCAACTTCTTTAATGGACTAATACAGAAAAAGAAAAAAAAACAATCAAAAATTGTTTCATATGTTGGGCCTTTTGGCCTGCCTAGCAATGTACATAGAATAGCATTGATTGCTATTGGAAATACATTTTACTCGTAGATAAATGCTTTCACATTGGAGTCTGGTTAAAAACGATTTATCCTCTGTGGCTTTAGCCTTTTTTCTTTTTTTAAATTATATATATCTCCAGATTAAACAATACTGTCATGTTTTTATCTCCTGTTTGAAGAACATAAAATATTAAAGTTTACAAATTCAAATTTCATACAGGTATGCCTTGCAGTAATATTGTGAGAACTTTTCTTTCCATTGCAAGAATGAAAAAAAAATTTTTTTTTTTTACTATTAAAATGTTCTCCTGGGTCCAATAAGTATGACATCAGTTTGGGGGTGGGGGGTATAATGGACAAACTTCCCTTTCAGATAAATACTATATATATATATATATATATATGAATATTAAAAAAATGCTTCAAAATGGCCAACAAAAGAGATGTTCTTTAACAATCTGTGACAAACCCAACACCTCCAAAGAAATTTTATTAGATTTTAAAATGTCCTTAATATCCACAAAACCTAAAAACACAAAGTTTGTAGGGATAAATTTCTTTTATGAATAAATGATTTGACCTATTAACCTTATAAATCAAGAAAT
The DNA here is from genome assembly GCA_963585895.1 of Sepioteuthis lessoniana. Lineage (NCBI taxonomy): Eukaryota > Metazoa > Mollusca > Cephalopoda > Myopsida > Loliginidae > Sepioteuthis > Sepioteuthis lessoniana. The sequence goes on along the minus strand of CAUZXS010001393.1, from coordinate 59,864 downwards.
GTTTTGTTTTTTTATTACTTTGTTGTAGAGGCTTGGGTGAGAAAAAAAAAGCATCCAGCTATATTCAAATTTAAAGTACAAAAATGTCAGCAAAAAGGTAAGTTACTTGCTCAAAGATTAAAAATGATGAAAAACCTAAAACAGCACTAGCATTACAGATTTCTAAAACATTGAAGAGAATTTATCTGTACATGAAAATTATTTCCAATTTTAATAGTAATAAAGCACAATTTCCTGAGTTCATTAATCATCACACCATACAAGATACTAAATATAACTTAGAATTGAACTCACTCACTACCCTGTACTTCTGCTTAATTTAAGTATTAATTGAACTGCAAGACTAACTTTCAAATGATTACTACACACACAAATTCATTATGAGTTAAGTGAATTTAATTTTATATCAGTAGATCTAAATGGAAAGTTAGTAATTTTAGTCAATGACTCTTAAGGCTAAAAAATTACACTAAGAATTCATCACTTTACTGTTCATCCATAAAAACATTTTCAATAAACTTTCACCTGAAAAAAAGTCATTCAAATTAAAGTTTTTTAGGGGGGGTTTAAAGAAAAATTTGGAGTCTAAAACTTTCCTTACAAAGATTTTAAGGGATCCAACATACCTTCAATATTGTGGTAGACCAATAAATACTCAAGTGCTGGCTTTATATAAATTTAAAAAAAAAACAAATGCTATATACAAGACTCTTTTTCCCAAATGAGGAGAAAGAGTACTATATGTTTACAGTAAACCTGTCATCAAAATATAAAATTCTTTCTAATGGCGCAATGCTTTTTAATTCATAAGATGGTTGATAGCATAACTTTTTGACAAAATTTTTTAACAAGGCAGACCATTAACTAAAATTTTTATTCTCAATTTGTTGGGTCTATGCCAACCTAAACTAATATGGTGAATATCTGTTACAACATAACTTGAAAAGGTATTTTAAGACACATTAAAAATCAGAACTTAGTAATGAAATAAATAAAACTATCACAGAGAAGCCTTCATAAAAGCAAGTCTAATGAGGTATGGTCATTCGAAAAATCAGGAAACAACAATCAGCTTCTGTATGGTGGAAGCATAAAAATAGGATACTATTGACTAGCATTTTAATCTGCATGGAGAATATACAAAAACTACAAACCTTTTTTTCCTTTGAAATACATAAGATTTTTCTTTAGCAACTTTTGGATCCTTAAATCTGATTTTCTGATGTTTGAAACAAACTTGTTGAATGGAGACAGGGTCTAATCTTTTGAGACTATTAGTAGCTGCGTTGCAAGGCACTGTAAAACAAATTTTTTATTTTTTTAAATGTTACACATAAGATCTAATTAAAAACAATATCTGTTTTCAGGGATGTTCAATTAAATATTACAAAAAGTAAAACAATGGCTTCATTTTACTAATGATAAAATAGGGCTAATGTATGTACAGTGTAAAATGCACTGAAAATTAGGAAAAGAAACTGAGGGAACTAGAAATTTGAGGAGGAATTGAGACCATCCAGATCACACTACTATTGAGATCAACAAGACAACTGTGGAGACTTGTCACTTATAGTTCAGTGAAGCTTACCAGTTACAACTGGTAAAAAAAAAAAAACTCAGTAAAATAATGAATGCATCTAAAAAATAAAATAGTTTATTATAACTACTCAAGTAAAAAAAATAAACGATCTAAATTAAAAAGAGTTAGCATTTAGGTTTCTTCAAAACTAATTATTCTCATAACCTTGTTGATAAAGCAGCTGGTATGTATAACCAGGCTTCTCTGAAACAAAAGGAGAATGAGTTTCTCAGTCATAAAAATAAGGACCCGAAAAATAATTTCCTCATAAAAATAAAATGAATTAGCAGATATGATTTTATATATATATATATATATATATATATATATATATATATATATATATATATATATATATATATATATATATATATATACGCACGTATTAGGAAAATTTTATAAAGCAAACTTGAGGGACAAGGTTTCCAAAACATTTTTTCATGAATTATAAAAGTGAAATCATTGAGTTACCTCCCTTGTTACTATGAGTCTAATCACATTTCTAGTTATCTGGTTTTGTCAAAAAAAATATGTAAGGGAAGCAATTATGATTCACTTCATACATACATACATATATATATATATATACACACAAAAAATCAAAATCTGTGACCTCAGACCTTCCTAGGTTGAGATTTACTTTTATACTGACAAAAAGCACAATCCCAGGAGACTGGTAAGTTTCTTTAACAATTCCTTCTTCTTTAGGGACACCATTAGGATTCCATTCTGGCACATTTCTAGTAATGGCCTCAACAGCTTGCCCAGCAGTGATACCAGTGTCCCAGTTTAAGCTTCGGAGATATTTATGAACTTTTGATAACAAATTATTCAATTCATGAGGATGAAGTTTCTGCACTTCACCCAACTGTTCAGCAGCAGATCTTATCATGAATTGAATAATTTGTTATCAAAAAGTTCATAAATATCTCCGAAGCTTAAACTGGGACACTCGTATCGCTGCTGGGCAAGCTGTTGAGGCCATTGCTAGAAATGTGCCAGAATGGAATCCTAATGGTGTCCCTAAAGAAGAAGGAATCGTTAAAGAAACTTACCAGTCCCCTGGGATTATGCTTTTTGTCAGTGTATATATATATATATATATATATATATATATATATATATATATATAAATTTTTTAACTTTATATTATACATTAAACAACCAATCAACCCACTGGCTTACTGTTGTAACTTGATTTAGGGCAGAGTAAAGAGTTCTAATTATCATTTCTTAGTTATCTCCATTATATCAAGAATTTGGTTGATTAAAAAATGTCTGCCACAAAATTATCATTCAGTTGCAAATTAGCTAGAAATTGCTTTATTCTTAAAAGAGCTTTATAAGTATGTCACTCTAATACCATACAACAGTATGCAAATGAATGATTGTAAACAAAAGTATATTTTTTTTAAATGCAATGAAACATGGAAAATATAGTTTTGATAACAATTTTTAGCATTGGATAAGTCATAAACATATTCATATGCCATCAAGCAAATAAATCAAACCAAACCAAGCTTCTATATTGTATTCATTTTTATAGACAACAATCAAATATTAATTACAACACTCATGTCTTAGTAAATTTTCCTTTGTGTCAATTTGCAGATGATATTTGTAGGATGATTCAGTAGTTAGCAAAGCAAAATTAGCAAAAGTATGAATCCACTAACAGCAATCATCAGATGTTGACAAAGGAAAGGTTAGGAATTCTTCCCTATTGCTTACTAAGCAATAACTGATTCCCTTGTCATGCAGTAATGCTTACTTAGCAGTGTCCATCTCTTTCACATTAACTTCTTTTACTCTACAGATGTCATGAAAGATCCAATATGGCACATTGACAAACTACCAGACAATGAAAGAATATAAAACTGTTTTTTCTATTCTAGTCTTTGAACCTATTAGCTCAATATCTTGAACTGAAACTATTTCATTATAAGCCTAATACTTTTGGCTCATCAGAAATTGATAATAAAAGCAACTGGATCAAAATAGTTACGGCTTTTTTACCTACTGAAGGAGAAATAAAATTATATATCTCTATCTCTAATAGAAATCCAAAATGTACCAACAGGTACAATAGGTCCCTATTTTAAGAGCATGCTCACTGGACATAATTTCAAATGAATATCATATGAAATTTTTATAAAAGGATTTGGAACACCCTAACAATCTTTTGCGTTTAATGAAAGAAAAGTAAAGTTTTATTTTTGTTTTAAACTTGTCAAATGCTATGCTACAATCAGGGAGATTTTCTTCATGTTGGTTTTGAAAAAATTTTTTATAGTGCACATATCACAATTTTACTGCATATGTGATGGCACATCATTTGGGAATGATTGTTTTTAAATAATAAACAAGGTGACTTTTTTCAATTCTATATCACCTTTACATAAAAAGAGAAGAATGAAAAAACGTGATCAAATACCATATCAATTCTAGGAATCCATAAAGATAGATGGATATTATACCAGGAAACCAAATTGATTCAAAAACAAATTAAACCACAAAAAAATTACATTTTAATCCTTGAATACTTCCATTCTCATGAATTAACTTCAATACTAAAAATATTAAAAACTTCAAATCAACTGATAAAATCATTAAATTAAAGTTCAAGTTACATTCGTATATGAAGCCAGTCAGTTGGCATTCTTAAGCTTCTCAGTATTGAAATGTTAACAGAGCTGAAGTAAACATTCTCTGGTGATTGTTGAAGGTCAAAATTAGCAAATTTATGGAAAAAAATTCAAGTGTCTATTCTTTTGTTTTGGTTGGGTTTTATGGCATATCAACCATTGTAGGTTATTTAATGCCAAATGCATTTTTATACATATAAAGTTCTATTTCAAACAATTCAGTTTAGCATGAGTACAGTTTAAATATCAAACACTTCAATTTGACCCATAGATAGGTCCCTATCAGGTGCTACCACACAGGGCTAGATACTACATATATAAAGTAAAGTTGGCGACTATGGTCAAGGGCAACCTGAAGGCTTCCTTTTCATTAGCTACAATACTGGATTACTCCACTTTACCCTTCATCCCTACCTTATAATGCCAAGTGTTAAGCAAGGAGGCCTCAAGTACCATTTTTTGAGTCTTTGGTATGACTCAACCTGGGATTGATCCCTAGTCTCCCAGGCCATTGGCGAACACTCTACCAACTAGATTAATAGGCCGGTGTACTTTGTGATAACAAAGATTGAACATTATACAGTGAAAATTTCAGCTCAAAATTTGTCACTGTTTGTCAGAGCACTTTGGTTTGGTAGACCATAACTTGTAACTTCCATCCTTACTGGGTGCCCCAGCACATGAAACCTCGTGCCAAAATTAAGGTATGCTTATTAAATAAACACTAACTACTGTCAGGCTACAGATTTACTGATTCCTCCTTGTATATACAAAAGTCATTTAATGAATAAGGGGAATTCTTACAAAAAAAGTAAAATAAGTTTTCTTCAGATTTTTTTTTTTCCATCTATGTAAATTATTTGAAATTGGTTCATAGAAAAATTTATATATATCTTGAAAAATATTTATTTTCAGTCTATTCAGAATGGCAGCAAATCAGATTGTTCCAGGTTTGAACAGAGGTTTATTATCAAATTTTTGCTGGCTAAGGACAAACCTAGTGAAATATTTACAAATAAGTTAAACATGGGTTTGTCACAATGAGCCTGAGTTGAAAAGAAAGTCCATGGAATGGAAATACACTGACTCTTCAGAAAAGAAAAAGTTCCAGGTGCAACAGTCAGTAAAGAAGGTCATACTGACAGTGTTCTGGGACATGAAAGGACTCATCACTATTGATTTCCTTGAAAAAGGTGCAGCTGTAAACAGTTCTTCGTATTGCCAACTCCTAAGGCAAAATTCACTTTATATATTGAATGACCCTCATATATATTTGAGAAATTTGGACATTGTTTTAACTGCTATAAGAAATATCTTAACTAGAAGCATCTAAAACAAAATATTACTGAAATTGGGCAGAAAGATAATTTCCAGGTTAGGTTATTTAAGTCATGAATATGTAATTTATGACTATCAAATAACCTAACCTGTACTTAAAAAAAAATCATTTATGTAAAATGATTTTTTTTTAAAATCAGGTCTTCATTATGAATTGATGCACCTTCAATTTCTCCAAAAGAAAAATTGTAAGACAAAATAAAATGAAATAAATCTGCCACCAATAATATTCTAAAGGTCTCTGTTGTGACATTTTTGTATTTACTAGAGTTTCAATTTTGAGATGATATTTTTGTAGCTTTGAAACTAAGGAAGCCCAAAACACCATTTAACATGCTTTTCTTGTATCTAAGAGTTACAAGCTTTTGCATTAATACAATTGCTGCTAGGGTAATTTTACAGTGTTAATCAACAATATCAACCTGATCTTAAGTTAACACACATCACAGATGATTCAGAATTTATCAGATTCATTGCAGACTTGTGAAAAGTAAACTTATGTAAATTAATCATGTTTTCAAATCATCAAACTGCATATTTGTGACACTATGTAGGTGGTCCGCCAAGCAAACGATCCCTTTGTCTGTTTTGGCGCGAAACCAGACAAAGGGTTTGGACTCGAGATCTTGACGTGACTGGAAGTAGGAAGAGAACGCCAGTTAAGGAGTTGGAAGAAGGAACCGACAGAAGTCAGTTGGCGATTGGGAGACGCAGGGTGGCAGTTGGGCAGCCGACACCGGACAGCAGAAGTGACCAGTCGGCATGAGATAGAGTCCAGCATCAGTGAGGGAAGACCATTCAAGATGAGTCAGCACTCCTCGTGGTTTGTAGAATTTTCGCTAGAAATACACGCTAGTGTTAGTCTACAAGGAATGCAGAGTGTCACAACTTAACCTTCTTGCACTTGAGTTAACCCAAGCCTTATTGTTCGTTTGTTCTTTGTTCTTTTTCCTCCCACTCCCTTGATTGTATTTCTGTAGCCTGGAAGAAATGTGTGATATCCCTATCAGAACCACTAGATGATCACCGACCAAGATTGAAATGTTTCAAAGAAGTTGATGTATTCGGGGGGCTGAGGGGGTATTGTCACATATTATTCTAGTCTCTCTCTTTCTCAAACCAATGAGATATCAACTGATTGCTGATATATAATTTTTATGACTTAAATTTAACTGTTCAGTAAAAAAAAGAATGATGTAAATGACTGAAACTTACCCTTATGTGGATGATGAATATAAATATTACATTTCTATGTAATTTGTGTTTTTGTACATGGTAGTTTTCTTTATTGAACTATCCTGTACAAGCATCAAAATTCTGATTTCAAGTAATAAAAATTCATATTCTTACTATAATTTACCAAATGTATTTTGTATCCAATCTGTTATTACATAATTCAAATATCAACAGAGCTATGGCCAACAAATTTTCTTTGGTTACTAATGGGATCCCAGAAGATGTTTTTAGTTTTGGAAAATTATAAAACCTTATACGTTTTTATCAGGGGTTTCTATTTACAATTTAAATTGGACCCTTAATTACTCAAGTTAGCAAAACAGAATTTTTATTTGTTTAACCATATAAAGAAGATATCAAACTGAAAATTTCCTAGCCAATATAAAAAATGAAGACTTTTTTTGGTCAATGAAACATTAAAACTTAAAAACATATTACATTTATATTTGTGGTATGATAGATGGGTATCATTAAACTGTCAAGAACATTTATTGATTTATATTACATATTTCAAATAAAAAAAATTAAGAAAAATCTAGACTTCTTAAAATGTAGGAACTTGAAATTATTTATGAAATCCCTTCAGATATTCAAATTAAAACATGATCCAAGAGTTCATGTTGGTGATGATTTTGAAATAAAGTTCAAATCCATTGTCTCATAATGGAGGAGGAGCAAAAAGCTTTTCTTAGCTCACTTTTCCGATAAAATCAGAATTAATACTAGAAAAATAAATAAAAATCATGCCAAACATGTGCATAAATTGGCAGCAACTTCTTCAAAATGCAATTTATTTATCAGGCATGAAATATTAGTATTCCTGCAAGGTCCAACAGTGGGCTTCAACAATGAGTGATGATGGTGCACTTCAGTAGCATTTTGGGGAGTGGGAGAGAAGATTAATAGAGAATGGAGATAGTTGCTTTTTTTATTTGGTTAGCAGAGCAGTGATTCCAAGCCTTTACCAAGAGCATTTCAAGAGGTTGCAGCTCTGATTCAGAATTCAAAATTGTTATCCTCCAAGACTGGTTGACAGTCTTACAGAGTAGTCAAAAAAGTTAACATAGAAAATTTTGACTTGGATATCTTGGTCAAAAATTTGGTTATCAAGTATACTATCAACCATTTGCATAATGGTCATTACTATGAGTTTGATCCTCACTGGGTGCCTCAAACTCATGACCTTTGACAAACCTAATTAATACCCTGTTAAAAATATTTCCATAATTTTCTGAAACCAAATTTTCTAGGCCCTTTTGACCTGCTATTTTAAAGAAAGTGTGGGGAAAAAAACTACTACTGTGGCACAAATGGCATAATGAACTTGGAGCCAAGTTCAAATTCTGGAATTCATAATGGAAAGACATCTCATCTCTGCTAAGCTATGAGTAAATACTAAGGCATGTATCCATTTCTTCTTTGCCTCTGCCCAGCTATGAGTAAATAGTAAGGCATGTATCTATCTCTTTTCTCCCCCTACCCAGCTGGGTAAATAGTAAGATATGTATCAACCTCATCTCAGCCTCTACCCAACTATGAGTAAATAGTAAGGCATATATATCCACCTTGTTTTACCCTCGGCCCAGCTATGAGTAAATACTAAAGCATGTATCCACTTCGTCTCAGCCTCTGCCCAGCTATGAGTAAATAGTAAGGCATGTATCCACCTCTTTTCTGCCTCAGCCCAGCTATAAGTAAATAACAGTAAGGCATGTATTCATCTCTTCTCTGGTTGTGCTCACCTATGGGTAAATAGTAAGGCATGTATCCATCTCTTCTTTGCCTCTGCCCAGCTAGGAGTAAGCAGTAAGTCATGTATCTACTTCATCTCAGCTTCTGCCTAGCTATGAGTAAATAGTAAGATATGTATCCACTTCTTTTCTGCCTCTGCCTAGTTATCAGTAAATAGTAAGGTATGTATCCCCTTTGTCTCAGCCTCTGCCCAGCTATGAGTATATATTAAAACATATATCCACTCATCTGCCTTTGCCCAGCTATGAGTAAATAGTAAGGCCTGTGTCAACCTCTACTCAGCCTCTGGCCAGCAAGGAGTAAATAGTAAGGAAGGTAACATACAAGGATTGATACCAACTACAAGAAGTGTGTGACTAAACCAGGTGACATGTCCCTAAAAGAGAGGAACGAACATACAAGTGTTGAATAGTGACAGAAAGAAGATTTCTTTGACAGGCCACGTAAGTTAAGTGGGTAGCAAAGAGGATGTGCACCTGTTTCTTAACAAAACACAGTAGAAATGTCAGATGAATTGAGTGGGTGGCATACCGGAAGGAAGTGTGACTATGAAGATTGCAAGGGTGTCCAGAAAATTATATAACCATTGAAGATTTTCCACTCGGAATGAGAAGAAGGAGAATGAAGGAGCCAGCAGAAAAGTCACTAGACGTCAACACCACTCTGGGCACTGGATTTGTGCCAGATGGACCAGGGTTGAGAGGTAGAGAAAAGCCTGAACTATGAGTTTTGACAAAGTGAAGAGAATTTAAGATGATTAAACAAATGCCTTAAAATAATGCTAGATGCATGAAGCAGAAAAGTATGAAGAAAAAGACTCATGAGAGTAACAAAAGGTGAAGAAACAAGACTTGCTAAAGTCGAAAGTGGGTTGGATCAGAGAAAAAAGAAGGGGTACCTTGTTAAGGCCCTTAAGTTGAAAAACATATAGAAGCTTAGATGATTAGATGTTTTAAGTTGGCCCTGTACCAATTTTGTGAAAGAAGAATAAAGAAAAAGCAAAGATGATTAAATGTTTTGAGTTGGCCCGGTTCCAGTCTCGTTAAAACAAAATGAAGAAAAAGCAGTTCACTGAAGATTTGTGCTTGCCTTTATGAGTTCATTCAACTCTCTCCTTCACTTCACTATTTTGTACCTTTTGTAATAAAAAGAAAAGAAGCTGATTATATTTTCATACATAAGCATTGTTGTCTATTTATCCCAGGATACAATACAAGGATTGATACCAACTACAAGATATGAGACTAAACCAGGCAAAATATCCCAAGAAAAATTAACATACAAGGATGGATACCAACTACATATTCACCTCTTTTCTGCCTTTGCCCAGTTATAAGCTGACCCCACTCCTGTCATATCCTATTTATAGAAATTTATAGTACTTTACAATTAGCATTTAAAAGTTAGCTCCCATGAAAAAGTATAATGGTCAGAACTGGCACAAATGCAGAATCAACACTATTATTATCAATTCCCAAATTGTACCGAAAAGTACCTTGAAGCTATTGAGATATCAAAAATCATACTATGATGAGCTATTTTCAATGTTATGGTAATGTACCAGCAAAAAAGTGGATCTTTATAATACAATATACAAATTTGTAAATGTAGGGTTATTACTGTTGAAAACTGAATAGGTGAAATGAATTTAATTTGGGTCTGTGTTTGCAGTCACTTTGTAGGAAAGGCATCCACTTTTCCTCCAAATTTTGGGTAAAAACAGCAGAGATGATTGGGCTCTCTAGCCAAAATCATAGGCAACCAGTCAAGGAGAAGGACAACTCTGAATTCAAATTGTAGAGAAACTAACAGGAAAACACTCCACTATCTCTCATAGGAGGTGCCCGTGGTGTAATGGTTATCGTCGCAGGATATGGACACGGCAACACGAGTTCAAATCCTGGACCTGACTGATTGCATTTCACATAGCACTAATACCCTTGGGAAAGGTATGAATCCAAATATTTTCCCTCCAGCTATGGGTAAATAGTAGGGCAGACTAGGTTCTTCAGCCTTGGTAAGGCAACTAGTCTAGGAGAAGGAAAACTCTGAATTCAAACCTGTTAAACTCCGCTTAAAAATTGACCTTGTGTCATATCCTGCCCAAGCGGAGGAGTTGGTAAATATGATCTCTCCAAAGTTAAAGGAATTCATAATTTGATAGAGGAAATTGTAGAGAGCCATGATTACCCAAGTATTGAACAGAAATAGTACTGTGACACGGGGGGCCTGAGGTGGCTAATTAAAAAGAAAATAATAAAGTGAAAAGGGAATGCAATTTCTGTGACAGGTAGAGTCTCTCAACAACAAAAAAACCCCACAATGACTGACCAAACAACTTCTTTCTGCATTAAATAATTCTCTTCTCCTTCATCTCTTTAAACTGACCACTGTTTCTTCTCTAACCAACTCTAGTCTAATATAAAATATAAAAGCAAATAAAGCTCTGAGTGATGACATTCATTCTTTTTATGTTCTTTTCTGCCCTAATTTGCATGCACATCTTCACTCTCCGTGGTTTTACGTGACTGCTGGCATGAAGATACGTGACCATTTGCAATATAAGCTTGCTGGGGGCAGCCATGTTTTTTTCAGTCGAGAAAATAAATCTTGCACATGGAGCATATGCGCTGACATTTGCGCTGAGGTGAGTGACTATTTTCATCCCAATTTTCACTACACCTTCTTTTAAAAGACCAGTGTATAAGTACCTAAGTGTGTGAAAATATGAGATGTCAAAACGTTACTGTTTTGGGGATTGTTTTGACAATATTATTTTAGTGGAGAGGTCAAAAAAAGTAGATAAGACAACTTGATGAACCAGGTGAAGAATGGGAAATATGATGTTTATAAAAAAAGGCCTGAGTAATGATATTTTTCAAGCCTGAGTAAAAATAAATATATTTCTAAACATAGGTGTTTTTCATGATTAGAATATCACATGATAAAAAATGACCACTGATGCCAGTTAGGTGAAATACAGAACAAGTTGGAGTTTTTACAATGGAGTGGAACAAATCTCCAATCACTAATTTGGAAAGAATTATTTTGTCTTTAACTAGAATCGTTAAGTTCCGTGCTGACCCATAGACACCCTCAACTTGGAACTAAATTGCATATAAGCAGAGTTTTTGCTGATGAGGGTCCACTTTCCAGCTGCCACTGGAGTCCATCTCACTTGAAAAGACTTCCTGAAATGGCAACCTTGTGCCAGACTCTGAACACCTCAGTGTCACAAATGATATAAATAACAAAGTTGATACATTTATAACCCATGTGGACTTTGTTTCTTTTGGTTGAAGAATTATACTTGACATGGACATTAAGTGTCTTTCTGATCAGAATTTCAGTAACCTCAACCAGCAACCTTCTTTTCATCTTCTGTGATTAGAAACTAGAAACACAACATGGGCAGAGGGAGAGAATAATCGTCAAAGAAATGAGGGCATAGATGGATGGTGACCACCATAGCCCTAAGTTCTGAGGGCCATCAGTCAGAAGTGGGTCACATTAATTGGTTGTCATGACCAAGGATGGACCTTGGAAACTAGACAGCAAAAAAAAAAAATCACTTTCCATAACATAGTATGTAACTTTTTCATTTAAGTTTTTAAAGCAGTTAGGACACAGAAGACAGTATCAGATACTGAAATCAAATTACTCAAGGTTACATTCTAATGAAGAAATTAGATTCTGAAAAAAAGGTTTAGAGGAGGGGAATGATTCTAAAAAATTATACTAACATTTGGTTGTTTATAGCAGTTCTAAAGAACTGTCATTTTTGTAATTGAAAGGTATCCACCTCTACCATGAACTCTAATAAAAAAAAAAAAATGTTAATCAAAATGGTGCCACTCCTAATTAAATGGTAAGCCTCTAAAATTAGTAGACTAGTTCATATACAGCAATAGCAATATCTCATCTCCTGAAAACAGTGTCAACATATGCATAGGTAAGACATCGACTGCTACTGACAGGTTAATAACCATATGGAAATATAATCATCTCTGATAAAATAAAATAGGATCCTTCCAAGCTGTAGCTGTGTCAGTACTACTGAATGATGGTACAACTTGAACTGCAGAAAAAGTTAGAAGGGAAATATATAAGATTGCTGCATGTTGTTTTCAACAAATCCAGGAAACAGCACTCTACAAAATAGCAGCTGTATGGCAACTTACCTCCTCTTGTAAACCATCCAAGTAAAATGAGCACTTCATGCTGATAAACTCATAAGCAATGTTCTCCTATGGACTCCTACACATGGACACACTAATACTGGTTGGCAGCAAAATCTTATTCATCAGGGCTGCGTAGACACTGCATGTTGTCTAGAGGGCTTGTCAAGAGTAATAACTGATAGGGATGGTTAGCAAGAGAATTTGTGCTGTCAGTATGCCTAAATGATAATGAGAAATAATGAAATACTAGTTGGGTTTAGAAGACCAACTGTTTATTAAAAAATGGAGGTGGTGTACATATTTATCAGTATGATGTCATCTGATTATACTAGTCATTACTGAATTAAGTCTACAGACAAAGAAAAATATCATCTTGAAAAATAAAAAAGTTGTGTAAATATAAGTATTTTTCATCATTTGGCTACAGACTTACTGAGACACGCAAATTACTTAAGGTTAGAAAAGAAAACTGTCAACAAGAAAAAAGTTACTTGTTTAGAATAGCCCATCGAGGTAATTTCAGCATTAATGTACAACAGGAATCATATAGAAATTTTATATTTGCATTCATTATTGAGATATAAGTTTCAGTCATTACCATAATTTTTTCTTACATTTAAAAACCACATCTTCAGCTTTCTACAATTCACTCACCAGTAATATTTCTATTGTCCTTTCTTCTCCCAACAACTAAGAAGGTGGGGACTTTTAGCAGAATGTTGATAAATAATTGTGGAGACTAAAAAAATTAGAAAAACAATTAAAAAATGAGGCTAATGACTGAAACTTAGATTTTTATGTAATTTTTTTTTAGTATATTACCAAAGATATTTCCTCAGAGGTATGTGGTGCATTCAATAGGTTTCCAGACTTTTTTTGTACAGGCATTTAAAATTGTTGTAGACCCTTGAAAATTCAGTATGTTATTGCTATACCTCTTATGAGATGACTGACCAATTTTTATGATTTCAGATTCAAATGAACAGCTACAGCAGGAATCGGAATACACACTTACTAAAGCCTGATTGTCACAGCTGGTGAATTTCAAAAATGCAATCTGGACGTGAGGACACTTTAGAAGAACGATATGCAATAAAATTGTTTTAAACTTGGAAGAAATGCCACAGAAACATATGGAATGCTTCAGACTGCTTTTCGACCATCTTACATGAATCGAGCATCAGTTTTAGAGTGGTATAAGAGATTCAAGGAAGGCAGGGAGTCTGTGGGGGATGATGAGAGGTGTGGGAGGAGTAAGGAAGTCAATACACCACAGTTGATTGGCCAAAGGGTTAGGGTTAGGGTTACTATGTTGAGGTTTTAAGGGAGTTTAGGAAAAGATTCCGTCAGAAGAGGCCAGCACTCTTCAAATCGGGTCAGTGGCATTTCCAGCAGGACAATACACCAGTCCACAACTCCATCCTTGTCACAGAATGTTTGACCAAGATGGGCATCAAAACAGTTCCTCACCCTCCCTATAGTCCAGACCTTGTTCCCTGTGACTCTTGGTTATTCCCTAAGCTTAGAGGTTGTTGTTATGAGACAATTGAGGAGATGAAAGAGGCTGTGACGAAGGTCATTGACATGCTCACACAAGAGCATTTCCATGGGGCCTTCCAGAAGTGGTTGGAATGGTACAAGTGCATCGCAGCCAGAGGTGATTACTTCAAAGGGGACTAGTTTCATGTGTGTACTATCAATAAAAGTGCTCATACGAAAAAAAGTCTGGAAACTTATTTGATGATCCTCGTACATAGCAAGATATTCTGAACAAGTACAACAACAACAAAAAGAGATTTTGATCCGAAATAGAAAGAACCAAATTTCAAAGAAAATTGACATTTTTTAAGAAATCGGGAAATCTATGAGGTGCAAACATCAAATCTTTTTTTAACTTTACAGTAACAGAAAAAGCCAATTTTTAAAGAACTGACACTTTTAAATGAAAAGAACAGTCCTGAAAGTAATACCTCCAGTTTTTCCATGGAAACTATAACAGATACAAGAAACACAATATCACTATTGGATAGAGTAAGTTTTTGGCGACAAAACACCATTTTCCCATATAATCACCTCTCTTGGTTATGTACTTTCAAATGAGAGCTTGTATTCCAGGCTTATAAGAGGATCACTCTGAAAGTAATACCTCCTATTTGCAACAGCAAATCAACCATCAGATCTACAAATGGCCAGATCTACAAATGGCAAGAATGCAGAAGAGGTTTTGTTGTGTCGTGAAATATGTAAAATAAGAGATAGTTTAATCTAGAGAGTACACAGTAAATAACCTTAGTCATATTTGTTTAAAGACTCTGTCTGTAAACAGTCTTTAGATTAATCTACCTTGGGGGGGGGCGGTTCCAGCTACTTTTTTGAATTGACATCTTCCTCTGGAAGTTGTATTATTTCTTTTCAGGTTTATCTCCATAGTCCCTGAAAATGTCCTTTTCTGTTTACTTTAACATTTCTCCTTAGGAGCTATTAAAGGCATCGATACATCAAATGTCATAAATAACCTTTATCAGTTCTTCCTTCTGATTATTTATATCCTCTGAGTACCTTTTTCAGATCTGGTTGTGATGTAACTTTATAGTTTCTTTTGGGTCTTTAATTATATACATACTCTCCCAATACATTTGTCAATGACACCAGCCTTCCAGATTTCTTTGCTGTTTATGTACTCTTTAAAGAAAATGTTTTCTCCTGGTATATAGGATTTGCATCTGTTTTTTTCTTTAATGGTTTTTTTATTTTCCTTTGGCAACAGTTTATCGAACATAGATCTTATTTTTCTCGTGAACTTTAACTCTGCTGATATCAATGCTGAAATAAAACTCGTGTTTGGTATCACACAGTATATGCCCTTGTAGGATACCATCAACGGATTTGTTTCCATCTGACTTTTTTAATGTTCACTTGAAAGTGTCTACAAATCTTTCTGCCTGTTAATAAGATTGTGGATATGGTGCAGTAGTGATGTGTACAATTGAAAAGGATTTACAAAGATCTTTGAATTCATTTGCTGTGAATTGTGACCCATTTTTCCAAACAGTTGTATCAGGAATACCAAATCTAGCAGAGAGTTCATGCAAAAATGCACTGCATATAGGGTTTTTACATTTCATCACTACAGGCCATTTTGAGAAATTGGCAACCACTATTGATTAATACTGTTCCTTCATTTGACCTGAAAATCAATATGCAGCCTTGATCAAGGTCTGTCTTTGGCCAAGGGGTAAATTTAACTGGTGATGCCTTTGCTGCCATTGCACAACCTCAGCAGGATTTTACATTTTTTCAATTTCTTTGTCCATATTCAGTCAAAAGATATAGCATCTCATTAAAGCTTTCAAGATCACTGGTATGGGAGTCAGCAGACCTAGTATCACTACATGTTTGCCATACATCAAAATTCAATCACAGATGTAAAAAACCTTTGTGATGGAGATATACCTCACTGAAGTAAGAGAAATGACTTAACTCAGAGTTTGAAGCGAGTGCAAACATGACTTGCATAAGAAACATAGCCATTCTTGGAAGTGTGATTTATAAGTCACCTGTCTCATCTCTGGCGAAACAAGACTTGTAACATATGCAAATTTCAGCCAACCAGAACTGGTATAGAAAGAGGAATGTCAGGGTTGTTTCAGTTTTTGTGGACTGTTAGTTTGACAGTGAGAATGGACAAGTGAATTGACATGGTGAATGAAGATGAAGGTGAAGAGGGCAGACCTGGTTTCTGTGGTTACCAGTTGGGAAAGTGAACATCAGAATCCATTTCCTTCAATTCATATAAAAGATCCACTAGCTATTTTGGAACATATATTTCTCATGATGGATTGCAAGGCTTTTGATATCTGCCAGATTCCAGAATTCAGCAGCACCACAACTGATATCCCAATCATCAGGTGGATAGAAAATGTAGAGTTAGTTTGTAAACTCTGTGCTATGGACAAGATCAAGCATGTCCTGTCTTTATGACTGAGGCGGTGCTCTTGCTATATAGAGGCAGCTCAGTAAGGAGCAAAAAGCAGATGTGGAGCAGATTAAATGGGCACTCATGATCGTCTATGCAACAGATGCATTCAATGCATACAACTTTACCCAGATGAGACAGTGGACGAGCTTCTAGCTGAACTGCATTGCTTAGCTCAGCTGGTTGGACGATCGTTGTCCAAACAATGGATGACATGTACCTTTGTTTCAGGGTTGCCACAACATGTTAGGCAACTTCTTCATGCCCCGTCCAGAACAGACTGTAGAGCAACTTCTGACCTGAGCACGGGCCATCATGTCCGACAACGAAGGATGCAAGGAATCAATTGCTGCATTCACTGGATGAACACATTTAGATTCAAAGGCACTCCCTTCACATAGTAAGACTTATTTGCTACAAGAGCTCTGACAGGATTGGATGCAAGGATGCCAAGAGAGGTCAGACAGTTGAACACAGAAGTTTCACCACAAAAAGCAATGCTTTAGGTGCAATGGACTTGGGTACATATCATCAGAGTGCCAGGGAAACACTCAAGAGAAGAAGACATCAGTACCAGCCTTCTCTCCAAGCAAGCAAAAACCAAGAAATTGCCCGCCGTAAAAGTATTTATGGATGGATGAGAGTGCACAGTTTTAGTAGATTCCGGGTACTCACAGATGCTGGTGAGCAAAGCCATGTCGCTTTTAGAGGCAAAAGGAATTGGGAGTACTGACAGCCGATAAGAGGGCTCTGAAGTACCAGGGTACAGCAAAATCAAGTTGGGAGTCAGGCAGGCTCAGCCCATGAATGTTGAGGTCCTAGTTGTGGATAGAGGATTGTTGGATTTTGACCTTTTTGGGATCAACGTGATCAAAGAGCTAGGAGGCGTTCACCTAACTGAATCAGGAGAAGTGCACTTTGGAAACTTCAACAGACATGCTGCCATTTCAATTGACAAGCCTGACTTCAGCATAATGTGGACTGCATCATGAAAATGGGTAAGTGATCACACACTCAGTGAACTGACAAATAGTGTGCAAGAGTACACCATGCCCAACCATGCCTGAGATGTGTACGAGAAAGAACTCTTACTATGGCAGCATAATAGGTGGAACGAGGAGGAACTTGGCCCATCCAAGGGTCTGATACCCTTGATGCCAGTTGTGCAAGAGCACAAGCAAAAGGTCTGACTGGTACTTGATTACCAAGAATTAAACGGATTTGTGGAGGCATTCACTGCCAATGCAGAAGTATGCACACAAAAGCTTAGAGAGGAACTCCATCTTAAAATTATGATTTAACAGTATTATTCCCTATCTCCGAAGTTGATTTGGAACTAAAAATAAACAGTAACAGTGTTTGGAGCATAAAGCTTCTTCCATGAATGCATTTATGGAACTTTTTCACCACAAAAATTATCCCTAAAGCCTCTTTTTTGATTTAGCTGTACCCTTTTTAGGTTGGCAATAAGCTTCTCTATGCATGCACAATCACTTTTACTAGAACGTCACTTTCAAATCACTAGCATAACTTGCAACAATCCTTCTTTGGATCATAATGAGTCAGACTCAAATCTGACGTTAATATTCTTTTATTTCCTCAAAATACACTGACATTTGGTACACCAGTTCCATTTTGAATCTTTTATCAATAATTTATTTAGAGTAGCTATAAATATGTGCATATTTGGGATATAAATTACCATAGTAGTTTGCTAGTCCCAAGAATGCTTGTAAAGTTGACACAGCTGCTGGAGCAGGCATGTTCTTTATAGCACTTGACCTCGCTGAATCTGCTTTTTGCATTAAAAAGTTTTTTATCACAGGTCAAAGGTTTATCAAGTGATATATGATCACCATTTTATACAGAATTAAAAATACCATTCATTATGTTTAGTCAGATATGGTTTTTAAGATGTGCTTAAATACTTCACAAGTTGTACACAATAATAACACTTATTCAAAAGCTTGTGGACTCTACTCGTCATAGCTGATTGCAGGTGCCTGATGTATAGCATAAAATTGTTTATATGTACCTAAATAGTGTACCACCCTACTCGCTAACACCCACATACCTAGAGGGAGCAGGGCTTATCCTTCAACTTAAAATGATTTTAATGTACTATCTCAAATGTCCACAGCATGCTGAGTGCTGATTTATTCTTTTTCTTTTCAACTTGACAATTGTATTCCTGTAAGAATATATTGTAAGTGCAAGAATAGTCCTGACAAGTTCTGTTTTATCTGCGGTAATGTGGTTCTTCCTAACTGTCAAGCAAAAATCACTGACTTTGTGAAGAAGGCATATTGCGATTACTTTGGAGACAAACTAGGGGATTAGGATTAGACATTTGCTCCCTATGTTTGCTGGAAACATGTGGAGAACTTGGGGGATTGGAGGAATGGTAAAAGAAAGAGCATGTCATTTGCCATTCCAATGGTCTGGAGGGAAGGAAAAGATCACATTATGGACAGCTATTTCTGCATGATAAATCTAAAAGGAAGAAATTGCTAGAACAAGTACCATGTCCAATACCCTGATGTTCCTTCTGCCATAAGACCAATCCCTCATGGCCCAGACCTTCCTGTTCCTGAGCCAGATTCCAAACATAGCGATGTAGCTGGGGATGACACATACAAGCCAGAAGAGGACAACCAGCCAGTACCCTTGACACAAGCAGAACTCAATGACCAGACACAAGACTGGAACTTTTCAAAGGGCTCTATTCAGCAGCTTGTTTCAGTTCTCAAAGAGAAAAATCTGTTGGTACCAAGAACAACATTCTATTGGTATTGAGACCATGACAGAGAATTAAGACAGTTTTTCCCGTTCCAGGATAAGTCATCATTGGTTTATTGCAACAACATTGCTGGATTGATCAAATCACTAGGCTTAGAGTATGATGCTACAGAATGGAGACTTTTTATTGACTCATCCTGCAAAAGTCTCAAAGCAGTTCTTCTACATAATGGGAATAGTTTTTCATCTATCCCAACAGGGCATTTAGTACAAATGAAAGAAAATCACCACAGCGTTGATCATTTGCTGTCTGCATTAAATTACCATGAGTACAAATGATTGATCTGTGGAGATTTTAAGATGGTTGGACTGGTCCTTGAGCTCCAAGGTGAGTACAACACAAAGTATCCTTGCTTTCTGGGTCTCTGGGACAGTTGGGCTGATGACCAACATTATGTCAGATAGAAGTGGCTTTAAGACAAGGTTTAAAACCTGGTTCATATAACATCCAGTCTCACCCTCTAATTGAACCGAACAAAATACTGCTTCCACTCTTACATATCAAGTTAAGAGTAATGAATAACTTTGTGAAGACAATGAACAGGGAAGGCAGTGGGTTTGCTTTCTTCTAGAAGTTACCACAGATAAGCATGGAGAAACTCAAGGTTGATATATTTGATGGCTCACAAATAAAAGAACACATGAAGGACCCAATGTTTGATGAAGCATTGTCTGCCTAGCAGTCACAGAAGTCAGTAGTAACAAACTTCCTAGGAAACCACCGGAGTGTGAAATATAAGGAAACTGAAGAGCTGCGGAAGAGTTTCCGCCAACTCAGGGCATGAATGTCAGTCAAATTGCACTTTCTGCTGTCACACTTGCACATTTTTCCAAAGAACTGTAGAATTTGAGTGAAGAGCTGGTAATCTTTAACCAAGATTATGAAAGGCAGGTAGAATATCAACTTTCTCTTTGACAACTGCTGGTGCTTAAACCCATGAATAGCTTTTTTTGTGTACTTTTCAGTTTACTATGACACAATATGAGCTTTCTGCAATTATATCAGTATGGTTTAATTCAACAAGACAATAAATAGAGTTATAATACAGTTCTATATATTTCTGTAGAATAACAATAACACATACCTCCGTAAAGCGTCCAGCTGGCAGACAAAAATTAAGCAGGTCGTACCTCAGTGCAGCCCTTCTTACAATGCTAAACTGAAGCTGGTTTATATAATGAAATAACTTCACTCACTTACCAGCAGCGAATCATGGCCCATGCAATGGAATCGCCCACTTGTGCACAATGGGATGCTCCAAGGCACCATAAATAACTCCCGTTCCTCAATCGGTGAAATTTTACCTTCCTGTCTTCACGACTAATTGCTCTTAGCTAAAGCGACTAATTACTCTCAGCTATCACAGCTAATTGTCCTACGTGACCTGACAAATCCTAAATGGTGCTGCAGACAGGATCTATGACACCTGATGATTGGGAACACTTCTTGATTAAAGCAGGCATATCCACTGACTGCCAAAACTCATGCAACAAAGTTTGCAGACGAGAAGTTGACAATCGAGAGCCTTCAAATACTGGATCTCTCTATACTGAAGGAGCTAGGAGCCACACTAATGGGGGAAGCCCTGTGCATCCTTAAGTCAACTCACATCTAAGCACTGGCAGCCAAGCCCCCCAATCTCAATATTGAGATGATCCCACAACAATTTAGAAAATTCCAAATTGACTGTGATGTCTTCACCAAGATGACAAATATGCCTAGCTCCCAGTTCAAACCTATATAATTGTGCTGACGAGGCTGTGCAAAATGCCATAATCAACACCCATCCCAACTTCTTCACCACTGATCCAGATAAGCTTCTTGACATGGTAGAAGCATTGGTCACCCAGAGATCAAATCCTATTGTCCATTGCCTTGCTTTTGCCTCCATGTCTCAAGATGAGGGTGAGCCAATACAGAACTACCTTGTCCATCTTAGAGCCATAGCTGTTGACTGTAGGTTCTCATGCCCCTCGTGTGAGCATGATCAGTCCGATATATACATTAAGGACTAGATCATCTGAGGGGTAGCAAATGACGCACTCCAGGCCGACCTACTGGCCAAAGCTGGAACCCTCAAAACCCTCGAACAAAATGTCCGCCATGCTGAGGCATTTGAAACAGCATTGCGAGACCAAACTTCAATGACTGGTACTTCTGACGCAACCTCTGCCCGGCTATCAACATACCGCAGACAGAAGGGCATGCCACAGGCCGACAAACAGGACACCCTTACCAATGCCTATCTTAATTACGAGGCTAAACCAAATCACCAGATCTGTGGGGGTTGTGGCAGCCACCTGCACGGTACCCCGGACCAGGTCTCGCCAGCTAAAATGCCCAGCATGGGGACAGGCCTGTAGTAATTGCGGAAAGCCTAACCCCCTATCAAGGGAATGCCGGGCAAAGAAAGTGCCACAAGTAGTTAGGAAAGGCCCGGAGGCTAATGAGGCTGCCATGGACACACCCATCACTCATATCACCTTTAACCAGATGGCGGGTACATACACAGCTAAGGACACAAGCCAAATAATGGAGATAGAGGCATACGTCGTTCTATTCTCGCCAAAGCCAGATCCCAGGCAAGCTGGGGACATCCCCAGGAATTGCAGCACTAACATGGCGATCTTCCCCGACAGTGGAGCTACCATACGCCTCAGAGGACTTAAGCATCTCCAGAATATGGGACTATCTACAAACAACCTCATCCCATCAAGGAAAGTCGTTCGAACTGTAGGAGGCTTTACATTCATGTATCAGGGCTGGCTTCCTGTGGAACTCAATGTCCAGGATAAGACAACCAAGCAAGCCCTGTACATATGCAAAAAATCCAAAGGCTGTATTTCAGCAAAGCAGCCTGCATTGACATAGGAACTCATACCTCCCCAAAGACCACTACCCTCGCGTGATGGGGGGGGGGGTAGAATAACAATAACACATACCTTCATAAAGCGTCCAGCTGGCAGACAAAAATAAAGCAGGTTGTAGCTCAGTGCAGCCTTTCTTACAATGCTAAACTGAAGCTGGTTTATATAATGAAATACCTTCACTCACTTACCAGCAGCTAATCCCGGCCCATGCAATGGAATCACCCACTTGTGCACAATGGGATGCTCCAAGGCACCATAAATAGCTCCCATTCCTCAATCATGGCAAATTTACCTTCCTGTCTTTACAACTGATTACTCTTAGCTAACGCGACTGATTACTCTCGCCTATCGTAACTAATTGCCCAACGCAACTTGACAAATCCTACAATATCTTAAAAATTTGATCTAATTAGGAAAAATGAGTATGATTTTTGGATTTAAATCAGGTATTATATATTCACCCTTGAAAACATGGCAGGCCTGTGTAATCTGTCCCAAATATTTTTATCGAAAAAATTCACATTCATCCAAACTAAGTTTCAAGCCATATTGCTTTATTTTTTCCAAAAACTTCTTGGATATGTTCAGCATGTTGTTCTCACTTTTCACTCTTAATTAAGATGTTGTCAAGGTAAGCTATTGCAAAATCAATGTCATTCAATAACGTATCTTTGATTTGCTGAAAAATGCTTGGTGCAACCTATATTCTGAATGACAGTCTGTTGAATCTATACAGACCTTTAAACGTTTTTATAGTTAAATATTTCACACATTCTTTGTCGACCGGAATCAGGAGGTATGCTTCAGACAAATCCAGTTTTGAAAATGCTTGGCCACCACATAATTTTGTGAATATGTCTTCTTGATTTGGCAGAAGGGTAATTGTATGTTTCCAAACAATCATTCAATCCTGTAAGAAAATCTGAGTATGCCCTAATTTTATCATTAATTCTTTTTTTAATTTTTCCACTTTGTTAAAATTAATGCTGACACTATAGCAAAACAAATTAATTGGCTGGTTTAAAAGATTGAATGACTCAATCCAATCCATACAGAACAGGTTCTGGGTTTGATTCATAATGAATCCTTTTGATTTTTAAGTTTTTCCCATAAATGTTACATTTGTATAACATTCACCTACAAATTCAAGTTTATTTCCTGTAATGCCATCAGCAATTTTTTCTATCTTTAATAGAGTTGGTCAGCCAATTTTCTTCCAAGTTTATCAATGTCACATCTGAACTGGTATCCAGTTGGAACTTCATCTTTTTATTGTTCATCAGTACTTTTACGAAATTTCTTTTCATTTTTATTTTGTGTTTTTTGTTTTAGTTGAATAAACTGTGTTTTTCATTTTTACGCCATTTTTTATTTTTTGGCTTTCTGTGTATGCTTGCGACCTTTTTGGCCACAATTAAAGCATTCTTTTCCTCTAAATGGTCCATTCCTTGTAATAATGAATCTGTCCACAGACATAATAAGGATTATGGCCAAATTTTTGTTCATGTTGTTTTTGTTTAACTGTATTTATTTTTGACATGTTGTGTTCTTCAATCCTTGCTGTGTCATGTTGAATCTTTTCTATTCATACACTTCTTCTGTGACCATTTGCAGACTGATTTTAGGATTTTGTTCTAATTTCACCATCTTGCAGCATCGTCAGTCTTTACACAAAAATCAATCATTTAAACTTGATGTGTGTGTGTGGGGGTAAGTCCTTTTAATTTGAACCTTTCACACTCTCTGTTGACAATCCCAGTAAAATCAGAGCAATGTTTCACACTTTTTGTCAGGTTTAAGCACTGCTATCTTGTGTAGAATGGAGAAATTTTCTCCCCAAATATTTTTTTCAGAATTAAGACAGTCTCCTCAAAA
Organism: Sepioteuthis lessoniana; assembly: GCA_963585895.1. Lineage (NCBI taxonomy): Eukaryota > Metazoa > Mollusca > Cephalopoda > Myopsida > Loliginidae > Sepioteuthis > Sepioteuthis lessoniana. Next base: position 35,612 of record CAUZXS010001393.1, on the reverse strand, counting down.
GATTTTTCCCAAGGATTTCTTGAAAGTATAAATTTTGACTAAATTTCCCAAACAGCCATATTTTCTTTTCGTCCAACCATGTAACACAATCATCTTAAAAAACCTCTTCATAACAGCAAAAATACACCACAAAAGTTATCTCCTCTTCAGGACAGTACTTAAATTCGCTGACTAAATTTATTGCTGAGTACTGCAAAAAAAAAAAAAAAAAAAATTTGCATTGCCTTGCTCTTTTTTCAACACTAATAGTTTGAACATTTATCCAACCATTCATTTTGTTTTTCATAGCATTCTCAGTCCAATCATTGCTGCTCTTCTAAATGTTCTTTCTGGATTTTCATGAATTCCATCATTGCTTTTTTAGAATCCTCCAAATTTCTTTATAGAGACGAAATTCAACTGACCCAATAATTTCCAACTGTTTTATTTATTTTGCAAACAAGAATTACTTAACAATTAAAATTCTTACTTGTTTTTAACAAGGTCAACCAGTTATGCAAACTTGGAATTATGTGTATTTGAGTAGTCCCAAATGTTGGTATATCACTGAAAATTTTCTAACATATGTCCTTTGTAGCCAAATGATAGTTGTAGTTAATATTCAAATCTTCATCACCAGATGTTGCGTCATGAAATAAGTTTGACAGACATGTAAAATAAAGTTAAGTTGGCAACCATAGTCAAGGGTGACTCAAAAGTTCTCTTTTCAATAGCTACTATACTAAGGTGTAGGGGAGGGCGTCACTCCTTCACCTGGATTGCTCCACTTTACTCTGGATACATACCTTATAATGCTGAATGTTAAGCAAGGTAGCAACAGGTACCATTTTTTGAGTCTTTGGTATGACTCGACCTTTGGTATGACTCAACTGGTCTACCGGGCTATTGGTGAACACTCTGACCACTAGGCCAATGAGCCAGTCATGTAAAATAAGAGATTTTTATTCTGGACAATATAATATAATTATAATACACAGTTTGGTACGCCACCTAATGTAAATAACCTTAGTTATTTGTTTACAGACACAGTCTAGAGCGAACACCACTCTAAATAGTCATCAGACCAGTCTATCCTGTGGGGGTGCTCCAGCTACACCTCAACAGGTAAAATTTGAGCTTCTGCAGACCTATGGATCTATGTAGGTCAAGCAACAGGTGTGTTTAATCAAGCTTCCCAGACACTTTCAGTTTGAGTCTCATGAACAGACTATCATTTCTTACTGTTTACAACATAAACTGTCCCTTGTTGTCATAGAAATAATGCTTTAAACGCGGTGCCATAAAAAAAAAGCAACTGTAAATCAAAAGATGAAAGAAGATACCTTAATTATTAACAACTTACCAAGTTGTTAGAATTTCCCTACCAAATATTGGCTTCTTGATTTGGCTTGTTATCATAAACAAATAAAGAAAATTGATTTTTTTTATGAATCATTATCTTTCTTTTGAAGTGTTTGTCGCAGACGTGACGGTCAGGAACTTGAATCCGATAATAAAGACAGTAATGACTTACCTTATTGCCGCCATAAAAGAGCTTGTCTTTGTTTGGTGTGCAGGGCCTTAATGAAAGAAGAAAACAAGTATGTGCTGGAACCACAATATTTATGCATATTGACCACGTGTGACCGGCATGCTTTGCCACTATAAAAGAAGGGCGTAGTAAGGGTTGACAGAAGACTCTTTGCATTCGAGGGATAGAGAGTCCTATTGAAGACGATGTCGTCAGTGAATAATATGAAAGACTATAGGATACGGTGTTGCCTGGAGGAGATTCAGCGAGTAACTGAGATTTAGTCACGGATTGCCTCTCTCTCTTTCTCTCCTTGGTGTCACTCTGTTGGTTTTTGGTGGGGTTTTTTCTTTCTCTCTTCATTCTTCAAGCTATTCCAGCATATATATGATGGACGGCAAGACCTTCGATATCCGGCTCATCCTGGAATTCAGTGGTGCAATGACTGATATGGCTATTGTTGAATAGATCAAGAATGTAGAGTTTGTCCTTGGTGCAGAATTCATGGACCAAGTCGAGTGCATTCTCCCATTGCGACAACAAGGTGGTACTCTTACCATGTACAGAAAGCTTAGTAAAGAGCAGAGGGCAGATACAGAACAAATTGAACAAGCCCTCATAACTGCATATGCAACAGACAAGTTCAACGCATTCAACCAGTTTGTGACATGACGTCTTCATCCTGGAGAAACTGTTGATGAAATTTTGGCTGATTTGTATTGGTTGGCTCGGTTGGTTGGAGAATCGCTACCTGATCAATGGATGATATGTACATTCATGTCAGGGTTGCCACAACATGTTAGGCAGCTTCTCAGGGCTTCATCCCAGATGGACGCAATAAACCTAGAGCAGCTTCTGATCAGGGCAAGGGCTATCATGACAGATGATGGAGGGTGCGAGGTGTCAGCTGCCACATTCGTAGAACGACCGCACTCACTTCTTTATGACGCAGCAGTACAGTTATCTGTTACAAGTGCTCTGGGCCTAACCATATGGCAAGAAACTGTATGGCCAGTGAAGTTAGACAGAGCATGGAGATTTGGCCATGAACAACAGAGTTTTTTATGGAATAAAATTGGGCACATTTAATCAGAGTGCCAGGAAAACGCCAAAGGGGAGAAGGTGTCAGCGCCAGCCTTCTTCCCGGCTAGGAGGTGAAAAGTTCTAGACCAGACAAAGAAAAGAATAATCAAAAGCCATGAAAAATACATGCTATTTCACATAGGAGGTGTGGCTTGTATAAAATGCAAGCTGCACCCAAAGAGGATTGAAGCCAATTTGGTAGTAATGGACTGAAAGACAAGATTACTTACCATTCATTATTCTACAGCAAGATACACAGCCTATCAACACATTTGACATATCATTGCTTTAATACTTAAAAAAAAAAAAAATGATTTTTTTTTATCTGTAAATCATTCCTTTCTTGATTGGGATGAGAACTTTTCAACACCACATCATATAGTTGCAAGATATAACAATGTGTGACAAAGTATTATCAAAATATCTCATTAACTAATTCAAAACAAATAAAATTTCTTCTCAACTATCTTTTCCATAACTTTCCAGTGTTTAAGAGTGATTTAATAAATCAAAAGAAACATTTTACAAAATGAAAGGAAGAGAGAAAAATATGCCAGAGAAAAATCAGAATTTAAATGATGCAAGTTTAGTGACAGAAAAATAATTCTCAAATGGTTATGCTTTTTGGATACTGAGAAATACATTGCTTAACTTTCATGGTTTAACAAGTGTCAGTGTACTCAGTAGTAATTCATGCAACTACAAAGCATGAAATTTGAACTACAATCCCTATAGTGATTAAACTGAAATCAAAACTTGTCAAGCTAAAAGGGAATAGCAACATTACATTTATAAAATCAACAATAAAAAAAAGTGTAACGAATATGTGCTTCCTTCTTAGGCAAAAAGAAATCTCTGCATTCAACCTTGAAGACTCCTTGAAGTGTTCAAGTTCTAAGAACTCCTTTTGGCCTTTCTCTAAAAACAACCAAAAACAAGCTAGTACAATTCCAGGAGATACACTTGCCTCCCATGAAATTAGAAATCTATTTTCAGTTTTTACTGAATATTTATAATTAAATTTTCTTTTTTCCATTCAAGCGAACACCTATCAGAATCCTGAATCAAGTGAATGTAAACCGTTGCCCTCTTCCATGTATAAGTTCAGCATTTGGGGTCCAAAAAGATAACTGAGAGTTGAGTACGGGCAATATTCAAAAGTGGGAAACAATAAGTAAAAAACAACAAACATTGTATACTGTATACAGGTACTATTTATATGTAGCTATTTTTATTAAGTAGTGATCTAACTCTTTCAACCTTTCAGTATCATCATCTTTGCCTTCAAACATTGACCCTGCAGATGAATTGTCAGGTTCTGTTCCAAAAAGCATAGACCCTTGTTCAGTCTCAGGCGATGTACTACCTTAGTCATCTTCTGTGACAGTTGATTTATCATATCAGCAAAGGTCCCTCACATGGTGTGGTGTACCATTAATTAGCACCATCTGAAGGCTAATCACTCCGTTAACACGTCCCTTGCTGGATCAGGTTGTACATTGGCTGTTCATGTTTTAACCTAAATAAGTTCTGCCACTTGATATGAGTTGCTTTCACCTCAGAGGGGACAGTTTAGTGTCTACACCTTTCACACGCTGTTCATACTGGTATATGCCATTGGCTGGCGCATTGGACAGTGTTTCATCATCCTTTGGCATCACATTATACCAGTATACAGCTTCCTGGATCAAGCACTGCATTCTGGCTGCAATTCTCTTGATGGTGCAGTGACATTGCTGTGCAGTGCCATTAGCCTCTGGGAGATAGGCACATCTTTATCACATTTGTATGCCTCATTAATCTGCAAAAGCAAGAAAATTTTGGCCACAAAAGTAGGGCATTAGTATTTCAAAAGGTGAACCATGTTCATAGAAAATAGACTTCAGTTCTCATATAATGGTTGATGCATCCTGACATGCCAGTGGGCGCCACAATAAAACGTGTCAGCCTGCAGTCGGTCAACATTAGGAATACATTGTCATGGTAGTGTGTTAAATCCATGCCCAATCAATACCAGTTATCTTCCACTTCAATCTTTCCCTTTTTCCACCAGACCAGAGCAGGGTCAATCATTTGACATTCTTCTCATATTGCTGCTCTGACTATTGATTTTATGGTGGGGGTATATATTCTTTGGCAAAAATAGGTTGTATGCTGAATGCCAGGATATCCACATTGGTGTATGGCACGAATCTGCTCAGTTGTTAACTGGTCTGCTAGGATGGCACCTGACAATGGCAAGGGGTCAAACCATCACCTCATCATATCAAGCCACCTTTTCTGCACCCAAATCAGCAGATCTGCCAAATTCTGTTTCGATGCAACCAAAGTGACATTGACTTGCAGGTTATACTCATTGATCAGCTGCTTTAGGGTTGTCAGCCTTCTTCACACCAGCATCTCGATAGCAGGTTTAGTTCTTACTTGGGCCCTAATCATTAGCACGTTGCTTAACCAATGGTAAATACACAATGTGTTGGTGAGTAGATGCACTATTCTGGATTGCCACTGCAGTGCAAGATTGAGGCCTTTCAGTGTGACGTCAAGTTCTGCTAAATTTGTGTTGAGCATTGTTAGCTGAATAAAGTCAACAGGTATCTTCCAGGATGGCACCATGTCTCTCCAACACCACACTGGTTACCAAGGAGCTTGCATCAACCCATGCATTCAAATTTTCTCCGGCCACGCTCCAGTCACCTCGAGCAAGATTATCATGGCACACTTTTTTCAATACTTCTGTCACAACCTGTTTGAGAGGGACATTGTTAACTGGGTCATCCTATCCCTTAGTCACCATCTCTTTATCTTTTCAGTTGTCGCATGGAGCCACCCACAAACAGGAAAATCCCCTACCAGCTTCCCACAAAAGGAAAATGTGGTGCAAATATTAGATTGTCATGATCTCTTGAGAGATACCATTCCTTTGCCTGGCTCCTGACAGATCTTGATTGGGATTATGACGGTGATGTATTGGCAATAATCTAAGAAATCTAGTTTGATTTATTTATGGAAATCTCATTTTGGAGAAGGAGAAATCATAGAAAGTGTTCCAATGATCATTTTTAGACAAGCCAAAAATGTCAGAGTCCCTTAGTCCACATTCTAGAGCCTCAATGGGATCACTTTAGAAGAACGATATGCAATAAAATTCTGTTTTAAATTTGGAAGAAATGCCACAGAAACATATGGAATACTTCTGACTGTTTTTCGACCATCTTGCATGAATCAAGCATCAGTTTTTGAGTGGCATAAGAGATTCAAGGAAGGCAGGGAGTCTGTGGGGGATGATGAGAGGTGTGGGAGGAGTAAGCAAGTCAATACACCAGAGTTAATTGGCGAAAGGGTTAGGGTTACTATGTTGAGGTTTTAAGGGAGTTCAGGAAGAGATTCCGTCGGAAGAGGCCAGCACTCTTCAAATCGGATCAGTGGCATTTCCACCAGGAAATGCACCAGTCCACAACTCCATCCTTGTCACAGACTATTTGACCAAGATGGGCATCAAGACACTTCCTTACCCTACCTATAGTCCAGACCTTGTTCCCCGTGACTTTTGGTTATTCCGTAAGCTCAGAGGCTGTCATTATGAGACAACTGAAGAGATGAAAGAGGCTGTGATGAAGGTCATTGACATGCTGACACAAGAGGACTTCCATGGAGCCTTCCAGAAGTTGTTGGAACAGTACAAGTGGATTGCAGCCGGAGGAGATTACTTCAAAGGGGACGAGAGTTTCATGTGTGTACTATCAATAAAAGTGCCTATATAAAAAAAGTCTGAAAACTTATTTAATGATCCTCATATGTGTATCATTCTATTATAATTAGCAAAATGAATATTTATCTGTACTAAGACTCAAACATTTTTGCAGTCATGCTTGGGAAGGTTTTAAAGTATACTAGATCTGATTCTGATAGGTTTTTAGGTGGAATCTGTCTCTCACTTTCTATGTCTTACTACGTCCCTCACTGTAAAAGGGTGTCAATCTACTTTCTTGATAATCCTTACAAGAGGCAAATGGTTCACTCCACACTATATACTCTAAAACTTTCTTTGTTACTGTGAAGGTAACATACCTGGGCATTTGAAGCGCGCACGAACGTGTCTGGCTTGTAGAGCAGAAGCCGACATGGCTGCCTCGAGCATATTTGACGAAGGGAGATCTCGAACCAGCAAGAGGTAATTTGCACATATTCAAATTCTTACAAGATCTCACGAACATACAAATACGCACGGTAACGGCTGAACGGGGGATTTGTTCTGAGTGCATTTGCCCGACGAACGTGTTACAACTCAAACAAGGAAGGAAGAAAGGAAGGAAAGAAAGAAGGAAGGAAGGAAGGAAGGCGAGAACCAGAAGGAGAGAGAGAAAGAAGGAAGGAGAACGAGGGAGAAAGCGAGAGAGAAGGAACAGCTAACGAGAGAGAGGGAGAAAGCGCTCGACTCAATACGCCCTGAAACTAACAACAGTGTCCTCTCTTGAATTAATACAAGAATCAGTTTCCTGTTGCCTTTTACGCCCGCTCTTGGCAACAAGCTATTTCGGCAATCATGGCCTTTGACCCAAAACTAATTCCCCTCTTTGACGGGACCGATGCCGGGCAATGGGTGGAGAAGGTAGAGTTGGTGTGCCGGTTGAGAGGGGTAAAAAATATCGTGTGCGTGGTGCCAATGCACCTCTTGGGGGGCGCATACGCAGTGTATCAGCAGCTGAGTGAGAACAAGAGGGCTGACTTTGCCTGTATAAAAGATGTTCATTACACAGCCCTCAGTCCTGTAACGGCTTATAAGCAGTTCGCGGCGCGCCGTTTGCATCCGGGAGAAACGGTGGACGTCTATTTGGCAGAGCTACGCAAGCTTGCGACTCAGTTCGGAGGTATGACGGAGCGAGGTCTGGTCTGCGCATTCATTGCTGGGTTGCTGGAGCATGCGGAGAATCTTCTCCAGGCCACTACCCAAGTAGACGTTTTGACGATATCCGAAATATTGGCCCGTGCCCGAGCAATATTGAAGGACAGTCTCACAGGCACAGAATCGGCAGCCGCAGCAGCTCAACTACTGGGATGTTAGGAGAAGGGAGTTACAGCTCTAAGGAGATGCTATGTGTGTCAAGAACCTAACCACATGGCTTGAGATTGTCCTAGGCGGCGCGGAAGTCCCAGATCCCCAAAGAGTCTCATTTGTTATCGGTGCAAGCGACAGGGCCACGTTGCACGAAATTGTCCGGGAAACGAGCGAGGGGACGAGTCTTCAGCGCCAGTCTCTCCCCCAGACCTCATATGAATGGCGCTCTGCCTGCAGTCAGTGTGCAGATTGATGGAGTAAGACGAACTGCCCTGGTGGATACAGGCTGTACGCAAACCCTAGTACGCAAACCATGCTGTCAGACGTGGAAGAAAAAGCAAGTCCCCTTGATGGTTGTAGGAGGGAACTCGTCAATGTGTTGTGGAGAGAGCGTGGTCCAAACTAGCATCGGCAATGGACCTTCAGTCGCCATACAAGCCCTGGTTGTAGATGAGGCTCTGTTTCGATATGATCTGCTACTCGGGCTAAATGCAATCAGACAACTTGGTGGAATGACTATGTCTGCCACCGGCGAAGTGAAATTTCCTCAGTGTGAAAGACTGATGTGTGCTGCCATTACCCTCGACGAGCCTGACTTTCACGCTGAATACGACGAGGCCAAGCGTGTATGGACCGCATCTTGGAAATGGTCCGGTGACCAGCCACCTGTGTCTTTGAAAAACAGGCTTTCAGAATACCCTGCCCCTAAGCGACTCCAAGGTGAATATGAGCGGGAGTTGCAGGCTTGGATTCAGAACAGTTGGCTGATTCCGTACCTGGAGAGCGAACTTGGCCCTCCTAAAGGCCTGATACCATTAATGGCCATATTACAGGAAAGCAAGCAGAAGGTCCGGCCAGTTATGGACTATCGCGAGTTGAATGAGCACGTGAATTCGTATATGGTGAATGCGGACGTATGTGCTCAAACCATGCGGGAATGGTGACAGCAGGGGCCAAAAGCCGCCATAGTGGACCTACGCCGGGCATATCTGCAGATCCACGTTGACAAGTCACTGTGGCCGTTCCAAACGGTGAAATTAAAGGGCAGAGGTACTGCCTCACCCGCTTATAACAGATTATGCGGTCCATCGTAAAAGCTGTGATCGGGCAAGATGAAACTGTCAGTCGCGCTACCTCTTCGTATGTTGATGACATATTTGTTAACGAAAGTGTGTGTTCGGCAGCCCAAGTGAAGACGCATCTTGAACGATTTGGGCAGACTTGTAAGAATCCGGAACAACTAAGTAGTGGCGCTCGAGTGTTGGGCATATACGACGGCGAGCGTCCGAAGGTTCCCAATGTACTTATGCGTCGTGCCGTCTTTTCTGTGAGTGGGTGGCTGACCGAGTTTTTCCAGTGTGCAGCTGGCTCCGTGTTGCAGCTGCGTCTGTGAAACGGAGAGCTAACACTGTGACAACCGGATGGGACGACGAAACACAAGACCCCATGTTGCGTCGGATGCTTGGCGAAATTGTGATGAGATCGTCACAAACTGATCCAGCACGTGGTGACTGGTGCGTGGATGGTCAGGAAGTCACTGTGTGGGTGGATGCCAGCTCCCTGGCCACCGGGGTGGCTACTGAATATGACAGAGCCATCGTTGAAGACGCAAGTTGGCTACGACCGGTGCACGCAGATAAGCACATCAACCTGGCGGAGCTTGACGCAGTGTTGAGGGGCATTAATCTGGCGCTGCACTTGAAGGCGAGTGTGATTCACCTGCGGACAGACTCGGCCTGCGTGCACCGGTGGATTTCTGACACCCTGTCCGGGAAAGCAAGGGTGCAGACTAAGGCGGCGTCAGAGATGTTAATAAGATGGCGACTGAGTACGCTCCAAGAATTAGCGGCGGAGTATAGACTGACAGAGAAATTGACACTAGAATCAGCAAGGCAAGTCAGGCGCTGGGCAGTTTCTGCAATGGAGTGCTCAGCGAACACAACCACCGCCTATCTATGAAACTGAAGGTCTACAATGCCGTGGTTCTTTCCTCCCTCCTCTATGGTTGTGAGACGTGGACACTGTATAGCAGGCATATCAAGAAACTGGAGCTCTTCCACATGTGAGCTCTCTGCTCCATCCTGGGAATCAGGTGGCAGGACCACATCACCAATCTGAAGGTCCTCGATCAAGCTGAGGCCACCATCATCAAGGCCCAACTTCAATGGGTTGGACACGTGATTCAAATGGAGGAGTGTTGGATGCCGAGACGCCTGATGTACAGGGAACTCCAGGCCAGCAAAAGAAACCAAGGTAGACCAAAACTGCGGTATAGAGACACAGTCAGAGCCAATCTCTAGTGGTACCACATCAATCCAAGAGACCTGGAGGAATATGCCATGGACAGACCAAAATGGCGAGGCTCGGTTCACAGAGCTGCTGCCAACTTCAAAGAGGCTTGATGCCAGAAACTCACTGCTGCCAGAGAGAGACATCGCAGAGCAACCTCAGCAGTGATCACAACAACTGACTTCCAGTGCCCCCACTGTTCAAGACTCTGTGCCTCTGGGCTGGGGCTGCGGAGCCACCTCCGTGTTCATAGATGAGTTGTAGAATGCAAATGTCATCATCAGATCCGATGGACAACCACCATATAAACAGGTTCTTCAATTAAGATTTTGTATAAACATGGTTGACTTTTGATTTAGCAAACAACTTTGCAAAAACAAAAGAGAGAGAGGAAAAGATAATGGAATAACCATTAACTTTTCCTCTCTCTGTCATATGATTAGCATAGACTTTTTAGAAGCTTAAAGCTTATCACTGAAGGCAATATTTCTGTTTTTAGAATCAGGATTTGTTTAATATCAATGTATGGCACCATACTGTTGGAATATCTTGTCAGCAGTTCACATTGTATTTGGCACACTCTTAGAATTGTCTTCTATCATCATACAATCGACTGCCAGAATAAAACGAACCAAAACTTGCAAAAATTATCTTACTTCCTAAGTAGATAGTCAATAGTTTGTTATAAGTGTTATTTTTAATTAACAGTATACTGTTATGGGTTTTTTTAACTCATTTAATTTTGGTTGGATATCATGCAACTTTTTAAAGTCATGAGATGTAAATGCTATTTGTCATGCATTCATTATTGAACACACTTGGCACATCATTTCTTAAATTTCTTTAATTCTTCCAAAAGATTCAATAATTCCAATTTTTATCGTTATTTTGTTAGGTTGGATGAAGAACTTTTTAACAAAATTAATCTCAGCTTATTTTTTTAAAGTATATTTTAGTTTAAACACTTTTCTTATTGAATTTATCACTACTCTTTTGGTTTTGTTATTTTCTACAACAAATTAAATATTCCTGACTATAAGTGAAACAATTTGCTAATTAAACATTTGATTTTGTTATTTTTTTTACCTAAAATTTGAGCATTTTGTATATTGAACATTGAAAATCAGGAAGGAATTGTCAGTGGTCAGGAATTAATGCAAGCATTACTAACAGAATAGGGTTATTATATGTATAATCTAAATACATTGGCAAAGCTAATGCATGGTCAGTCATATAAAGCATTGTTGACATATAAATAATTACATGTACAATGTAAATACATAGCTAATAACTTTATTATGTAAATACACAGCAAATGATTCATAGCAAAAATGCTTTGAAAATTAGGAAAAATTAGATTCTTAGATGCCAGGAATTAATGCAACTGTTACTGACAGAATAGGACTATTATTTGTACTATCTATAGCTAATTATTTTACAATAGAATTGCATTGAAAAATCAGGAAGAACTGGACTGTCGGGTATTAGGAATCAATGCAACTATCAGAATAAAGTTATTATATAATAATGTAAACACATAGTTGTTTCAAAAAATGTTTGTATCTTTGAACAGCACAGTTGAATAAACTCGACAGCATTATTTAAGGCATACAATAACAGAAAATTCTATTTCTATACATCATCAATACAGAGATTAAATGCTTTCATAATTTATTTTTTTAAATATCAAAAGCTATGTTCCTATGTTGATCCACTATGTCTACATGATCAAAAGAGTCCACTTCATAATAGATTCATCTTAAGATGTAAAAAAAAGTGTTACATACACATACACAAATAAGTACAAGCCTACTTTTATAAAAAAATTTATTTTCTTCAAAACCAAAGATACCAGAATTTTTATATTTCTATTCAAAACTGATATTAGGTATTATTTATTACCAAATTCTACAGCTTTGAAATTCTATACCCCCAAAATATAAATATGCAGTATAGAATGCCATGTTATCAATGCAAACATATATAAGATCCTATAAAGTATGTATACTTTCAAACCAAATTTAATTTTTGCTTGTTTACCCAAGTCTAGGAACCCAGTCTTCCCTGCTATTTTACCCATAGCTGAGAATAGAAGAGATGGATTCATGCCTTTCCCAAATATATTAGGGCAAACAAATACAAACTGTTTCAGCTAGAATTTGAACTTAGCTTATCAATTCCATTTTTCATTCTAATAAACATTAGACCAGAAAAACCTCCATTAGAAAGTATAAATTGGTAGTAGTTTTTGCAAATTCATTAATTCAAGAAAATTTTCTGTTCAAATCTAATTAAATTCTACAATTTTTTTTTCATTTAAAAAAAAAAATAATTGTAGTATGAAAGTTGTATTTAATTTTATCTGCTTTAATGAATGACTAGTAAAGATTACATAAAATTATTTTTCAAAAATAAAATCTATAAGCATCTACATATTTTTTTCTTTAAAATCACTTGGGAAAGTGAGTGCGTGTAAAAATCTTAATTCCAATTCTGCCAGAACATAGTCCAATTTGGAGGCCTCCAAGTAACATCATCTGAAGTGACTCCTTCCAACAATTTGCTCAATGCAAACTCCATCTCCCCAGCCCCCAAAAAATATCACCCATGCAAGGTCTTAGTTCAGGCTAGTCAACCAAGTAGCATGGGCATATTCATTAAGCCCTATAATGCTGTCATTTTGGGACCGCATCAAAAAACAGCACAATTTGTTTGGAATGAAAACCTTGAAAAAGCATTCCAGCAATCCAAACAAATCATAGAAGGCTTAGTAAAAAAGGCGTTACCACTTTTGACATCAACAGGGTAACCTGCCTGACCCCAGATGGGAGCAAGGAAGACATGGGCTTCTTGCTATTGCAGAAGCATAGCACTTGCTCTCCGAGAAAGCCCCAGTATGTTGTCCCGATGGATGGCGCATTGTACTTACAGGTAGCAGATTCTACACTATCGCAGAACACCGATATGCACCCATCAAAGGCAAAGCAGCTGCAACCATCTGGGCACTAAAGAAAAAAGGCCGCCTAATCATCATGAGCTGCCGAAATGTAATAGTAGTAACAGACCATCAACCACTAAAAGGAATATTTGGTGACAGAAACATTAGCAAAAATACACAATCCATACCTTTTTAAACTTAAGGAGAAATGTCTCAGATATTCCTTCACCATCCAACATTGCCAAAGGTGATGTTGCCATCTCCTGCAATCCAGTGGCCACAGTAGAAGCCCTTATTAGCCTATGCCCCACACACCCATCTACCAAACTAATCCACCCCTCAAACAACATAGAAACCCTAATGGAATTAGCCACCATCCAAGCAACAATGAATACTGGTGACAATAATGCAGGCATGACACCTTACCACATTCGGGCATCAGGCTGAAATGAACAGAGCCACACAAACCTTATAAACTCCATCAATCAGGGATTTTCTTCCAAACACTCTCTTACAGAACCTGACATCAGCTACTTCTGGTAGGTACAATACCGACTCAGTACTGAGAGAGGCCTAGTGTTAATGAATGGAAGAATCATTATACCTAAATCCCTCAGGTGAAAAGTACTACACTGCTTGCACTCAGCCCACCAAGGCATGGACAGCATGAAAGTTCATGCTAACTATACAGTTTATTGGCCTGGCATGAACGTGTCCAAACATAAATTTAGAGTGAATGGCTCAATTTGTACAACCATTGCCCCAAGCCAGCCATAGAAACCCATCACCATGACCCCATCCCAAATAGTGATAGATGTATTCCATGTCAGTCACATTGCGTACTTTGCCTGTGCAGATAGACTAAATAGCTGGCTTATTTTGTACCACCTAAAACCAGATCATGCCGCCATATCCAAATTGATGTCCATCTGTCAACAGCTGTTCCAAGCAGACGAACATTGATGTCCATCTGTCAACAGCTGTACCCCAGACGAACTCAGTACAGACAGTGGCTCACCTTTCACCTCCAGGAATTCCTTCAGACATGGTGTGTGAAGCACAGACTATCCTCACATACCCCCAATCCAATGGCCGGAAAGAGTTCACGGTAAAAACTGCCAAAAGGATAATGAATGGAAATACAGGCCCCAAGGTTCCTTGGATAATGACACTGTTGCTGGAACTATCCAGCAGTACTGAAACACCCCAACACCTGTGCAACTCCAACTCCACCGCTGACTATGATTTCATTACTTCACAGCCAATCCACTACAAACCACACCCTGAATCGGAAGTGGTGGCACAATGCTGCAAAGAAATCCTCCATCACCGCAATACTAAAATAGTAGAAAGATATACTCACAACCTTTCCCCATTATGAGCTGGTGACACAGTAGTTATCCAAAGTCCACTCAAATGCTGGTGCAACACTACAAGAAAAATCATAACTGTCCCACCAGATTGCCAATACTGAATCAGAGTTGATGGATCAAGAAGAATCACAGTTAGGAACTGCTGTTTCCGGAGAAAGTGCGAAACCAAGGCCGTAGCAACTCCAATACCAAGTGCAAAGCCTTTATCAATAACTTCCAAAGGTAATGCTCTATTCTTGCACCTTGATCATCCAACATCTTCCAGTAATGACACATGCACAGCAATTGAACTCCCCAAAGAAGCCACGTATACATCACCATGCCTACAGTCATCGAAAATTCCTCAAGCTCTGTACAGGTTATTGCCACATAACAGGCCAGACCTCAAAGAAAGGCAGAGCCTTCATACAACCCAGCCTACACATGGGAGAGAAGAGATGAAGAAGTCACTGCTTTAATGTGCAGAATAAATAACAATAAAAACAACACTTACTGGCTCAGCAGTCCCAACTAGTGTTCAGCTAACAGACGTAAATAAAACCAGCTGTAACTCAATACAGTTTATTTCTAAAATTTGTAGAAAAAAAACAAACATTTATAGAAATTTAGGGGAACGTGGAGCCCTAATGTATTGTGGGGAAGGCAAAGGGGACCGGTCATACTTGACAATGTTTTCTAAGGAGACCTACCTAGCCACATTTGCCGACCCAGGCACACAATAAGACAACCATACATCGACAGACGCGCAACATTCACCAAAATAACACATTCGCTCTATGAGAACCTACTTAAAACCCAGGCGAAATAAATGATTTATTTACAATGAAAGCATATATACAAAATGGCAATGATGGGGAAGGGAAAAAAACAAAAAAAAATAAATTGGTAAAACAAGGATAAAAACCCAGTTTAGTAAAGTCTATGCTGTGGAGAGCCAACTGTTTTTTGGTAACCATGGGGACCAAAAATAGGCAGGACTATCCCTATGTAGGGAGCAGGTCTAACCTAATGGTATAAAAGAAACATGAGAAAGGACACAGCAAGGAATGGGCAGCATGGATTACAGTAATGTGGGTCCAAGGAAAGATAGGACTGGAGGAGGGGTAATGTGATAAAAGAATGTGTGGGTGGGAAAGATCTTAGAGACTAACATGACGGAGCTAATGACACCCCACATACAGCTTACTAGGTAATAAGGAGTACAAAAAATTACCTACTTACCAGGGATGGGGTCCCAAAGGACCTGGACCATCATAGCCATGCACAGGAAGAGGAGGGAAGAATGACTCCAATGTTGCCCCTTTTATACAACCAGGCTCACTGGATTCACCCACCTTTTGTCGAATGTTACGCAGTCCAAGCATTTTCTATCGCATCTAATTTTGATTCTAAGCTGATGTCTAAAGAACAGATCATGATGAGAAAAGTTTGCACCATCATACAATCCCTTCTTTCACATCTCCCAAATCACCATTCTAACCACAGCTAGGATCATAAGAAACACCATATGCTTCTCACCTCGATATGGAGGATCAACACTGTCCAGGACATAACCAATGACGAGCAGCACAAGCTGTTTGGGATTGATGCAGGCCGTCCACTTCCCGATATGACTCCAAAACAGGCGAACTCACTCACAGTAGTAGAAAGCACGCAAAGCCGTTTCTTCTAAGCCACTGCCATGGCAGAGGCAATTGGGTATGTCTGCAAAGCCCATTTTGAAAGCCCAGTCGGCAAGGCGCAACATATTCCATGCAAACCACCAGCTTTGAGGTTGGACTCCAGGCAAGGAAAGGCGTCTCATTTTTGGTCCCTACACCATGTTTCTCGACAAGGATCAGCCCAGGTAAGCCACTTTTAGCAAGACATCCCTAGACCCCCATTTCAAGAATGTTGGCAGCAGACCTGTCAACAGACATCGGCTTTCGAACACTCCAAAATAATTTGGTAAGTGTAAGCACCAGCCAGTGACCCTTCGGTAGGGGAAGTACGGATAACCAATAAAAGATCAAGGGAAAGATGTACACAGAGCACATCTCCGCCCGGCTCTATAAAGACAAAGGCCTTCAAAGCCAGGTACCCACCTGCACTTCTACCTTGGCCCATACCTCTGATCAATTTTGCTCCAGGCCAGGCTCAAACCACACCCTGAGGATGTGGATGGGTCTGTCAATCCAGCGAGAGGGTCCTGGCAGGGGAACGCCACCCCTCTAAGCACCCAACTTCAGACCTTCACTTTTAAAAAAAAGGTCTGGGCACCTGCTACTTCTTTTTACCTGTCAACCACCTTCTTCACAGCCTTTATGTCCAATCAGCGGGACACAAAGAGGGTGATATCATCAACATATGTAGTAAGGCCAACCTGGATATAAAGCTGGTGGAATTGGAGCACCCCTTCTTGAAAAACATGCAAAGTTTTTGTTCGGGCCGGGTCCTGATTTTTTCATCCTTGTTTCTACAGAGCAATAAAGTTTAGATTTCCTTTGGAAGTTGGAGGACTGTCCAAAGATGACCAAGTCACCACTGAACTTGGCACCAGCTCTCTGAGGTACACCATTGGCATCCTCACCCCTGAGGATTTCCGGGCCATTGTCAACACTGAATATGTAAGTTGGTCAGATGACTTTAAACCTTGCCAGATTGAACATGAGGGGACCGAGGAATCCAAGCAAGTATGTGCATGCGCTTTTGAACCTCTGTGTAGATGTTGCTGCAGTGCAGGAGACTCCCTTCACTTGGGCAGAGGACTGTCGGGTACTGGAGGGCGACCTTGAGGTTTTTCTGCATTCAGCAACTGCTGCAGCGCAAGGATTTCTCTAGTAGTTGGAAGCAGCCTTAATGCAATTATCAATCTTGTCTTTGCAGATGACAGGGGCTGGCTGATTGTGGCTGATGTTGCCATTAAAAGCTCCGAGTTCCAGGGGGTCGCGGTTTATGCGCCCAATAGCGTTGGCAAGAGATGCTTCTTTTTACAACAGTTGGGGCTATTCCTTGATGATCCAAAACGTTGAGTTTCAGTGGGTGATTGGAATGCGATCCTTGATCCCAAGTTAGATAAGGCCGGGCAGAGTGCTAGTGGATTAGATAGGTGTGAAAGCAGCCTGATCAACTTGCTGGCCATGCACGATGATTTGGTCGACAGGTTTCCTCTGGATTACTCAGGGCGGGAGATGTGGATGTGGCTAATTGATTTGCCCTCTGGCCAGATTCAGACTTATCTGGAGAGAATGTTAGAAGAGCCATAAACTTGTTATGGTCAGTCTGCAGCTAGCCTAGTCTGGCCAGCAACTAGAAGTTCAATACCTCCTTACTGGAAATACAGGACTTCTGAGAGCGGCTGGAAACCTTAATTCAGCAGGCGCTAATAGGGGCGGTTACTGGGAATAAGTAGTGGGAATCCCTTAAGTATAGGATTAGGGACTTCATCAACAACAGTTGACAGCTCAAACTAGATAGGACCAAGATAGCAAAGTCTTTAGACAATAAGGCTTTCCCAGGCGGTGGAGAGGGGGATTCTCTAGCCATAGATCTAGCAAGGTGGGAACTTGAGTGCGAGGTTAGCAAGTACTACAAGGGTTCTGTAGTTAGATATAGGTTAAAAAGAGATCCCAACGAAGCTGTGAAATGCAACATGTTCATGAGTGAGGAAGAAGTACAAAGGTTTCCCTATCAGTTCATCAAGTCCCCGGATAGGCACACGCTACGGTCAAATCATGAGATGCAGGAGGCCTTTCGCACTTCTGTGATCACTTTACTCGCTGTCTTGACTTCCTGGTTCAGGAGTTTCACAGCCATTTAATCAACTTCCTAAAATGGCTAGCTGCAAGGTTTTGGTGATCACATTGCTGAAGAAAGGTGGCAGGCATATTGGGTCAGACTTAGATGATTACAGGCCCATAACTCTGCTAAACACAGAGTTAAAGATTTTGGCCCGGGTCTTAGCGAACTGCTTGCAGCTTGTCATCAGCAATCTGATTGGACCTGAGCAGAACTACGCTGTAAAGGGAAGATCAATCCAAGACAACTTGCATCTGGTTCGAGAGGTCCTAGAAGGGTTAAAAGATGACACTAAAGCCATGCTGATAAGTTTAGATCAGGCCAAGGCCTTTGACAAGGTGGACAATCAGTTTTTGGCAACAGTTTTGGAGACTGCTGGATTCAAACCGGGGTTCTGCAAATGGATCAGCATGATGTACCAAAACCCACAGGCAGTGGTGCAGGTGAATGAGCAGTGTTTGGAGGCATTAGCAATTGAGTGGTCAATCCAGCAGGGTCGTCCCCTATCTCTTCTCTATGTCCTCGCTTTGGAGCCCTTGCTCCATAGGCTTAGGAATGAGGTGGTAAATCCAGCCCTGCATAGAGTCCCTTTTGCCAGCAGTCTCAGGGCATACACAGAGAACTTCACCCTTTGCAGTTTTACAATTTCAAGTACTATAATCTAATATTCATAATTTTCAATAAGATCTATTTAATCCCATATAAGTCCTACCAAACATACCTACTACCTTTCTTCAGCAATATGATCATGCCCTTGGTAATGCTACCAGGAATGACTCTCTCGGCAAACCAATGGTTAAACATATCCATCAGAATAGGGACAAACATGTGCTCCATCCTCAAATACACTTTGAAGGGCAAACCATCCAGTCTCAGGGACTTGTTGAGGCCGACCTGCTTCAACACATCACAAACTTCACATTCAGTAACCAAATTCTTACAGGTAGCTATATTTCATTTATTTTTGTTATGCATGTATTTTTATTAACTCACCAACTTTTGAAATAGAAAAATGACAACAATCTATCTCAAAATTTTATTCATAAGTTAAATTTTATAGCTTGGTTGATTTTACAGCATGTAACCCAAGTTGAGTTATTTAATACTGAACTCAGTCTTTTTTCAAGCCATAATATCATTTTAACTAACTATTCCTATTACATAATGATAATAATGTGTTTGTAAACAGTTATATAGTTTCAAGTATTTCTATCTAATACTAATAATTTGCAGTTTTACAATTTCAAGTACTATAATCTAATATTCATAATTTTCAAAAAGATCTATTTAATCCCATATATAGGACCACTCCAAATCAGAGTAATAGCAACAAATGGGCACTCCACACTCCCCAGAGCTACAGAACTGGAACCTCACAACCAGATACAGTTTAGTGTCATACCCAGAGCACTACACCTTTTTTAAGTGGGAGGAGGTCTTACTCCCACAGCTTGGGATGCAGTAGAGATATTTGTTGGTTGAGGTTGGACTGGAGAGTTGGTGCTGCATACAGCGTGACATCTCTGTATACACCAAAGCATTCAATTATTGCCAAGTGTTGAGCTTGCTAGAGAGAATTCATTTCATCATTAAAGTCACAAGATGTGAAAAAATGTTTAGAAACACAATTTCTGGAAAATAATTAAATTAAATATTCAAAATACTTTTTATGGATTTTCAAGGGTATCTAAGATCTCTAAACAAACCCATCTTCCATGTTCAGTGTAAAAGGAATAGTGACCCATAGTAGATAAACATTAAAAACTAATGTCTTAAATAGGAATGATTATCTAAAACTTTAATAAAAGTGACTCTACATCCTTTATTTTTAATAATGGGCCTATTACAACCGATATAGGTAAGTACTGCTAGTAATAACAATCTATCTACTTATATATAAAATATAATATAACTATTTCTCCCATCTGATCTTATCAATAGTTCATTAGTCTGTAAAACATAGGGAGTAATGGGGCTTATCCTGCTACACTAGCTTATGTGTTAATAGGGGGTTTAAATTCAGAGTTTTTCCTTCTCTTAGACTATTTGTTCTACCAAGGATAGAAGGTCCAGTCTGCTCTGATATTTACTCAGTTGGAAAGTGAAAAGATGCATTAGTAAAAGCATTAACACACAGTGAAACACAGTCTCAGCTAGAACTTAAATTCAGCTCAACAATTTTATTTTTTATGTCAAATAAATGATCCTTACCTATTATTTTTATAAAAGTGTACATCAGACAACTTATTTTGTGTAAGAACTGTCTTTGATTTTTAATTCAATATTTTTTGCAATTCAATCAGCCATTGTCTATACCCTTAATAATAGTTAACAAAAACTGATAATAAATGTTAGTTGTTTTTCAAGTCAAGAGAGCTAAACGTACATATACCAATGAAAGGTGACAATCTAAGTACACATATACATGTTATAGTGAGTTTAATCTTCAGTGGGTGCCCTATTACTGTAGTCTTGAACCGAAAAAAGTTTATAAAATTAGCTTATGTACATATTTCCATAATCCAGCAAAACTGGTAGAGTGTTTGTAATTAAGAATAGTTAAAACTAAGACGAGGAATAAATAGTCACTCTCCCCTCAGACTCCTAATGGCAAATGTCTAGTGCCAAAAAATAATTTTAACTGCAATGAACATCAACTTGCTTACACAGCTAACTGTACATAAAGAAATTAACATCAATAGCAGAATGATTTGTCTATTAAGACTGGCAAACCACTGCTAATGGGTTCGATCTGAGTGTTGGCTGGAATAAGGTTCAGCAATACTAATAGTCAGATGGAATAAGATTTAATAGTACTCTGGGTAACAGAGATGTAGGCTTTTTGCCACAATTACTGAGTACCATTTGAGTGGTATATTTGTCTCTGCCTCCCACCAGACAAAACTAGACACAAGGTCAATGACCCGAAGATCGATTATACTGGGGATTTAGGAGAGGGTAAGGTTGGACATGAGTCGAGACTCGAGCCCTGCTTGACAATGCTGGTCATTGGCCCACTTAGTGCAATGTGCGCCTGATGAGCCTAGCTGGACTTGAACCCAAATCTGGGTCCAGGCATGTATACCTGATTATAGCTTAAACTGGACAGCAAGGTCTACTGCTATACAAGGGGGACAAAGGTGTCAGATGTTTTCTTATTATGGCAAATTTATCAATAAATTTTGAGAGAAAATTTGTTTTGAATCATAATTTCGAATTTCCACTTCTTTTAAAGATTAAAAAACTTTCAAGACATATTTTTCTTAAAAGTTTTTCTATCTTTAAAAGATAGTATCAAAGATACTACACTTATTGCCATTGATCAATATAAAGATTTCCAAGTACAAACTGTTGCAAGTGATTTTTACCTAACTGCTACTCTTAGTCAAGAAGAGCGCCTTGTTGCATTCTTCTCATGAACACTCAGTAAAAGTGAATGTCATCATCATGTCATGGATATGGAAGCAGCAGTAGCAATTGTTGAAGCATTGTGCTACTGGAGATAACTACTTCTTGGATGAAAATTCACAGTGGTCACAGATCAGAAAAGTATTCGATTCATGCATGACAAAGGTTGTAAAATAAAAAAAATGACAAAATTGCTAAGTGGTGAATTGAATTGTCGCTATTCACATACAATATAAAATATTGACCTGGGAAGGAGAATTCGGCGGCTAATACATTTTTAAGAATAACTGCAGTAAATCATTCTCTTTCTACACTCAGAGAACTGCATGAAAATCTCTGCCATCCAGGAATGACACGTCTAGCTCACTTTGTCACCCACATAAAACTATCCAGCAGATTGCTTTTAGGCCTGCTCAAGTACTCTGGCTTGTTGAAATGCATCTGTCAAACTCAATTCTCAGTTTTCAAGAAGTCTTTATCTGATGTATACAGAACTGATACCATTGATAAAAGCATCTCTCATATACTGTTCTTTATTGTTTGGTGTCAACAGCTTCAAACTTATAGACTTGTGCCAATTTTTCATATAAGAATCTATAGATTGCATTTGCTCCTGTTTACTAGAGATCAGCAAATGCCTATTGATTATATTTGTTGGTTTTATAAATGCTACATCTAATTTTTGCATTGCTAAGTTGAAATTGTCTGGATCACATATCAGCTCGAACATGTTTGCAGAAAAGCAGTTTATGAAAGGATGGTGCTTCTTTCTATCTTGCAAGGCAGAACTGTCTCCTTCTGACGTAGTACCTTCCAGGTAATTTTCAAAGGTTTTCTTTGAGTGTTTGCATTCCCTTTCTGCATTCAGAGTGTTTGGTTCAGCATCAAACCTAGATGGCTTCATTAACTTGTCCATGTTTGAGGAGTAATGGTCTGGAGTAATTGTGGCAAAAATTGCTAGCAGGAATAAGGTTCAGAATTACTAATAGTCAGCTGGAATAAGATTTAATTGTTACTCCTGGTAGCAGAGGTGTGGGCTTTTTGCCACAATTACAACAGACTATTTGAGTGGATTACTTATATGTAAGAAGAACATTCCATTCAAGTACCACGACATATTTCTGACTTTGTTTTTAAATCAAATTTATCAACAAACAAGATAACTTATCATCAAATCTCTTCTAGAGATAAATTAACTTTTATCTTTTTTTTTTTTTTTGGTAAATAAACTTACAGAAGAGATTTTATCATAAAGTGCCTTGTTGGTTCGAAAACCTGACTTTTAAAAGTTCGAAAAGACAGAAATATCCATTAAGTGTCTTACATTTTCTAGTGAATGATCCAGCTTGTTACCACAAACTTGACTTTTAAGAGAAGTGAATTTAAATAAATTTGGTAATATATCATTATTTTTACTCTAATTAAACTCAATTTACGAATTCGTACGTGTAAAATCCGCAATACATTGATATGGCAATCTCATGCATGGCCACCCACATTAACTTTTAAAGACATTTCAAAAAATCCAAATACTTCACAGTAAATATGGAATCAAAATAAACAGCTACTGTAATTGGGAGGAGACAAATCAGTGAGTAAAAAGTGGTACAGTATTCAATAATAATAACCCAGCCTTTCCTGTATATTCGTGAACATCCCATCAATCATTTGGATAACATTCAATTTAGTCATACAGTAAGGAAACTAAAGACTGATAAATCTACATCAATAATTCTAATAGATTATTTCACCTTTTATTATAGCTGGAAACTTATTCCAAGTTCATTAATGAAATTCTTTTAAATAATTTCCTCAATGAAAGTCGAATTCGAACTAACCGTGCTACAAGAAATAACCTTAGGGGAGAAAGAGTCGTAATGTTGCTCTTGCACGAGTTTCATTCAGTGTTTTTAAGCACGGACATAGAAGAGATCGTTTAGTTCAGCTAACCTATAAAATAGTTAAAGTAGGTTTTACTATAAACTATTTTTGTTTATTTTCTGTAATGTAAACGACAGCTTTAAAAAATTTACATAATAAAATAACCTCCAATGAACTAAAAGGACATTGGTTTGTTTGTGCATATTCTCTTATAAAGCACATGGCTTTATCAACGAAGAAATGTGGGAAGGACATTTATTCATTCAATCTTTTGACAAAATAAAATCTTTAAAGACATACGAAACATTCTTTGTCACTCAAACATAAAAAAATAAATACAATCTACAGCTACATTAAATAGACACTCACGATATCTTGAGACTTGTTTGAAAACATTGCTGCAACCGCGAACTCCAGTAAGTGCTGCCATCTTCAAAAGTGCGGATAGTTGGCTGAGAATAAAATTAGTATAAAAAAAGGAAGGGCAAAACGTTAAATTTTTTAATAATAATCTTAAACAAACCAAAAAAAAAAACTCCTAACTATTAATTATTCACGGCTAGTTTCTTTAATTTGATTAAGCAAAAAATTAAAACGTAATTTATTTATACTTTATTCCGAAAACTCATCCACTAAAGACGGTGAATATTGGCCAATCAGAATTTGTGTTACATTTTAAATATAAGAAATCTAGAAACATTTGTCAGACATATTTGTTTCAATAAAGCTTTCTCCCGGAGCATCTGCTTAGGCTGTAAGTTGGTTACCAGAAGTTTTGGGGAGATTTATAGATGAAGGTAAGTTTCAGGAATTGTTTTAGTACCATAAGAACAGTTTCTATTTCATGTAAGTTCATCATGGGTGTATGAATCATAGAAAATCATCTCTAATTTGATTACCATCTGTGGTCGGTAGTCTTTTTTTTCCTGTGGTGGCACATTGTTGCCACTGTTATTGCTTTTTTTCTGTTGCACAAGGCTTTGAAACGCATTTTTATTTTCATTAAAACCGTTAATTTTTTTTTTTTTTTTTTTTTTTTTATTTTAACGTTAGAATTAAACTTATTTCTACTAGTCATTTTCAACAGGTAAACGGGTTTCTAGTAATTTCAAGAATGTTTCAAAAGCCTTTCAAACTGGGTTAATTTTAATTTTTTTTTTAAATAATCATTTGATTCGTTTTATTAGCTCTTTTTTGCCTTAGCTGTTTGTATATATAACTTTTTAAAACAACTATTTCTAAACTTGATTTCTTTACATATAAATTTTAATAATTTTATTCATTCATTCTTACTAAAAAGGAAGAAAAGCAACAGTTAAAACAGTGTATTTAATTGTGAATTAACGTTTTTAAACTCCGTAAGATTAATGTATGTTCACTTTCTTTTTTAAAGTCATTAGAATATTTATAACAGGTGTATGTTTTATTTCAATTTCGTTTCCTTCCACTGATGGTAATTTCTCTCTCTCTCTCTCTCAAGTTTGATTATGCTGAACTTCCCCTTTTTGTTTTTTATTTTATCAATTCATTTTTCGTAATTTGTACATTATTTTTAATTACCTGGAAATATTCATAACACTTTTTTTTTCACTCTACGGTAACTTTTTTCCATAAGCAACTGTCAAACAGTAATCCTGACAAAATACTGAGGTTGATCAATTATTTTTAAAGGTAGGTGCCTTGCACATTAATAGAATAAAATAAAATTTTAAAGGTATTCCGAATAAGAACATCTGATTCTTAAGAACTTTATTTGCTTTCAAGAAAATGTGTGTGTGTGTATATATATATATATATATATGTGTGTATATGTATGTGTACATATATATATATATATATATATATATATATATATATATATATATATGTATATATATATACACACACACACACTTTGATTACTTTATAGTTGAAAAAAATCGCTGTTGTATTGAACGCTTTTTCTTTTCTTTTTCACCTTTATCATATAAATAAATTTCTAGTTTTAATACTTCAAAGTATACTTTACAGTTAAGAAATATTGTTGAAATATCAACTCTTACAAAATCCAGTTTGTAAAAAGAGGTGTGGGCAAGTAAATTACTTTTCACTTAGGTTTCTAGTCGCAATGTGAGGTTTGGTAAAGATTGTTGTTATGGTGGTGGTTGTTGTTAAATTAAGATCTCATCTGTTTTTGTTTTTGTTTTTTTTCAAAGCTGTTGTGTAAATGTACTTTAACACTCCCTTCATCTATGTTACATAGTCAAAAAAATTCACATTTGTTGAAAAATTTTCCCTCACTGATGCCTTTGTTTTCTTCCGTAAATAATATACAGTAACACTAGATTAGTGTCAATTTGAAAAGTGAAGAAAGGGGAAGGGATAGTTGCTTGATGTGAAAAAAGGTTGTTCTTACACTGTCTTGTCTTTTGTGTTATAATAATTATAATTGCCATGAAACCCGTTTCTCTTTTATTTATTTTTTATTTCATTTACAATTGAATGAAGATCTGATGCACTGTCAAACTGAAAACAGTCTAATTTATGCCCACTTTCGTTTTATACCTTTTCTCTAATATTTATTTATCTTTGTTTACTAATTTTATTGAAAAACTATTTAACTTTGAACTATTTTCAAGAATTTGATACAAGTTTGTTTCTCTCTCATTAGTAACTTTTTTTTTTTTTTTTTTTTTTTTAATCATATAGGTTTTGCAGCAGTTGAACGCACTTTGCATTGATTTTTTTGGTTTTCTAGTAAATGATTTTCCTTGTGTCACATGAATTGTTATAACTTATTTACTTTTTGTCACTTTGCTTTTGTTGATATATTTTGTTCAAGCTTTGTCAGAAAGTGTGAAGTTGCCAGATACTTCATTATCCCCCCCCCACTCCCAGTTGTACGTATAATTTTCTTAAAACAAAAAATCATTGCTGTTGTTAATAATGTATCATATCCAAAAACTTGCGTGAATCTGCCAGATATTGTGAACTTCACTGAAATAAAACTTGATATTTTCTTAAAAGGTTTTATAATTTAACCTTGCTTTTTCTCTTAAGTACATGTATTTCTCTATTGACTTTTATCAACTAAGCTACATTTTCTTTGCATTCATACAAAACAATGTCTTTAAAAAAATAGTCCTTCATTGCAAGCTGTGATTTAGTTAAACCTTTTAAAAACTTGCATTTAACTATCAAAATTTTGAGTATTGGTTTTTTTTTTGGGGGGGGTTAGGTTTCAATAGAAAAAATGTATTTCTTTGGCCATTTAATTTTTAAAAAAGGATTATTCTGCATATCATGAAGGTTATTTAAACTTTATAATTGAATAAACTTAATAGTTACAGCTGATGGCTTCTAAAATTTTAGTGTTATACACCCATCTTTTTGTTTTAAATATAGATACACCCATCTAATTATGTTTTAAATATAGATAAATCCTCTGAGTCCAGCTTTTAATCTTTCAACTTCTGTATATAAATTATCTACAAAGCTAGGTCATAAGATGAAGAGGAAATAAAAATTATGCTAATACAAATCTAGGTACTCTACTTCTACATGATGCTTGGGTTTCTTAAGGTGCTATCTTAATCTATGTCTATATTATCCTGAGCACTAGATATAGGTAATACTATTCATTTTATCTCTACTTATGTACTTAAAAGGAATGCAGGCTGTTAAAACCTCTTTGAAAATAGTCATAAGGTGTCTTTTTAATGTGTGTCAGCTTGTGATATTATTTTAAGCTGTGAAATAGTGCAGGGTTAACATGATGCGGCAGAATGATGACCTAGCCTCCATACAGGGTTGATTTGTCTGTTTTTGTTTCTGTAATGCCTTCACCATATGGAGTGAGTAAGAATAAAATTATTGTTGATGTAGACAACTATTTAAATACGTTTTGCATTAATAAAATAAGTTGTATTATACAAGATTCTTATCTTTATCAAGACTTTTTTTCTTTACTTTTTTTTTCTCTATCCCCAACATTTTCTTGTATATTCTACTGCTGTTAAAAACAACAAAACCTATGTTTTTAAAGTGAATATAGCTTTAATAGAATTCACCAGGTGTCTTGGTGTCAGTTAATGAATAATATTCAGTACAACTAAGCCTGTAAGATAGCTTATGAACAGTTTAACAAATCTAAACAGAATTTAACAGATGGTTGATTTGACAAACTTTTTTTTTTTTTTTTTTTTTTTGTAAGAAAATGGTCAGCTGACTGCATAAGACCATTTCCTAACGAGTGTCCTGAATATGACACTAAACAATCTAATGGTGAGGCTCCAATCTATGTATCAACTAGGACTATTTAATCATTTACTATACTTTAAACCATTTAACTGTGTGCAAACAAATGAATGATATTGAAAGGAATTATTAGTGTTAGATTGTAATACTTGAAACCATTTCGTGTCCTAGGTATGATATTAAACTGCATCTGAATTTGGAGAATGTGGAGTATCCCTTCATTACATTACTCTTGTGTCCACTCTAACTTGGAGTGTTAGTAGCTGTCTGGGTTCCATCTATGGATCAAATAGAACTATTCAATCTTTTACTAGGGATTGTTATTGATATTAAATAGAATTATTAGTGTTTGATAGTAATACTTGCAACCATTTAACTGTGTGCAAACAAAAGAGGTCTAATTCTTTTAAAAATAGTTACCTACAAACTATTTAAAAACCACATGTATAAAAGGGACTTGGCATTGAATAACCAAGAGTTGGTATGCCTTCTCTACACTTCATTGTAGTAGCTATTGAAAAGAAAGCTTTTGGGTCACCTTCCTTACATTTTCATATTGTACTTATCAGATTTTGGCAATACTTACTTTTAATGAAATGTATTAATCTTCACAATACACATTTTTTTTTTTTTTAGCTTGTGTCTTTAAAAAATGTATGTTACTTTAATTTTGGTTTAGAAAAAAAAACTGGCTTGTTTCAACAGGTATATAATCTTTTGTCTAAATTTGAGATGAAGTATCCTCATTATACACTATACTATGCATTTTTGTTGTTATAGGTACTTGTGTTATGTGTTTATAACAACCAAAATTACACTAGTCTGATACTTTTAATATAGAAAAAATATAAAGCTGTGTAGGACTATAGTATTTCTAATTCTGTTAAATAATGTGAATATCACAATAACAAAGATTTGAACTAATCTTTTAATTAGTTGTCTAACTTTCTGAGACGAAGCTTGATGATTTTTATCATTAAGGGTTTTCAGACTATTGTTTTCATCTTTGTTATTTCTACAACGTTTTAGCCGATATGTCCTCCAGCCTTCTTCAGGTGTTTGTTGAACTTGGGGAACCTTCACGGAACTTTGAACTACATCCTTTATTGAATCCATGGGGGTCACCTGTTCTGATTCCATTAGCCATGACCAGGCACAAGTGTTAAGTATTCCTGTATTGTTACTCGCTTGCAGTGGGATTGAACCTGTGACCTCCAGATAATTGTCTCCTTAGAAGCTTAGTGAACCAACGCCAATAACTGTTACGCCATGTGTCCTGCTAGACAATTCAGAGTGAATTTTGGGGACTTATAAACTTAATGTTCTTACTTGAGTAGAATTATTATTACATATGACTTTTTTTACCTGTGCTCATATTCAGATTTTTTTTTTTTAAATCTAGCCTTCTTAATTATCGGTTCCTATATTGTATTCAACTCTATATTTGGTCTACTCAGCAGGTCATTGTAGCCCAACATATGTGCTTATTCCTTAAGGCGTCTATCTAATCCTCCAATGTTCAGCCCTATCAATTATTTCAACTTTATCCCATAAGGGCAGATGGTTTCCCTTTTCCTTCCATATATGGTCTGCCATACCTGACTCTTCAATCTCACCTGAGAGGCAAGTAGAAACCTGTTGCATTTCTATTGGTTTTGGAGCAATGGAAATTTCATTTAAATCTGAAAGTTTGACTAGTCTTTCAGATTCAAAACTATATAACTGTTTAAGATGTGCCCATTTTGCAACTTGTTTTACTCCATCCTCAAAGATTAGTTCTCCTGTTTTTTTTTTTTCTCTCAGCCACAAATTGCAAATATTTTTCAACAGATGAATATAATCAAAAAGTAAATGTTTATTATCTTCAGTTAACCAAGGTTTTTCAGGAAGTGTAGGATATAATTAAAAAAGAAAAGTTGCCATCACATATAATAGCCTTTACATCAGCTGGTACAGATGTGATGGCATGGACTGTTAACTCAATTTGTTCAAATAAAAAGGCTGATGATTTTGAAATTTAAATCAATTTTGTAGGAAATTTTGGACCCCCCCATTGAGACATAACATTATACCAAGTACTGTTTGAGCAAGTAGAGATGGATTGTCAACTGATTTACCAAATAGTTGTTTGCCATGATATAGCAACATTTTTTTTTATATGGAGAATTATGCACCCTTTTTGAGTGGTATTAAGAGTATTAAATATAGATAACAAAAAGATTTTTCATTAAGTTTTGAAACTTTTGATGTAATCCTACCTATTGTTGCTCATGAGGGTAATTGAAAATTGTCTCTTAATACAATGTCCATGATGTTGCATAGTACCCAAAAGTGCATATAACTATATCTGAGCTGTATTTTTATTCCAACCATTTTAGGAGCCATTGCTAAAAATTGTTGACTCTGATATTTTTCTTGTGATCAAAAACCATAAAATTTAAGTATCAGGTGATTTCTTTCAGTTTTATCCAAGTATTAATTGTATTTATACAGTTTTTGAACAGGCTGCTAATATAATGCTTAACTCCATAATGAAATGTTTCAAAGCACAAATTGTTATAAATTCTCAACATAAAGAGAGGAATACCATCAACAAATTTTGATGATTGAACAGTTAAAATATTTTCATCTAAAAATGTTACAACTGGACATAGAAAGTCTTTTTTGTTGTCAAGCGGACTTTCTTTTAAATTTGTATGATTAATTTTATCGAATTCTAAAAAAGCATTAAGTTATTTGATTTCTAACGGTACTGGAGGTTTTTATATTCCTTTAAACAGTTGAATGTGTTGCTATTTGACTAGTTGGCACATCTAGCCATTCAGATGGTGGATTTATTTTGGACATATTTTCCATGAACTTCTATGGTATCAAAATTTGAAAGCCAGTGTTGTTGACAAATAACAGTATTTTTAGTATCATTTAGATTGGCATTTGAAACCGATTTTATCCATTGCTCTCTCTCGTCTGTTTTTTGGAAAATGATAAACTGGTATTTTATTAATCTCATCACACATAGTTTTGTCTTGCTGGCTTCTGTAATTTGTTTTGCAAGCAA